>CACVCL010019798.1:0-97197 GCA_902729485.2 Mus minutoides | reverse complement strand
GCTGGGAGGTATGGCCTCTTAGGCCGTGGGTCAGGATGATAGAAAGTCAGCTTCTAGCCTCCAGAGGCTGCTGGAGAGCCACCTGGAGATATGTGTCTCAAGTCCTGCAGGCTCTGCCCAGCTGTGGCCAAGGAGAATGGCCAAGATGCCTAGACCAAGGAGAGACATGAAAAGTGGCCAGGAGCCTAGCCAAGGACATGGCTGAAGTCCAACGGTTGGGGTGGTTGGAACTTTCAGATGTGGCTCAGGGAAGGCACAAGCCAAGGGTTGAATCAGTGGGAAAGGGGGTTCATCCCAAAAGCCGGGGAAAGGCCCTGTGTGGTAGCCTGCTGGCTGAAGATGGCCAGACAGAGGCAGGAAGCAGGACTGGGCAGCTGTGAGGTAGCAGATCGCTAGGTGTGAGCAAGCTTGAGCCTCAGCACCACAGAAGGGGGACAGGAGGCGGGCATGAGAGACGGGTCACCGATTCACCACAGGAGGGGGACAGGAGGTGGGCATGAGAGACTGGTCACCGATTCACCACAGGAGGGGGACAGGACAGGTCCACAAAGGCTGAAGGGGATTCTGGTCATGCTGGGGGCTGGCTCTGTGGTCAGCTCGCTGAGCTAAGGGTTGTAGTGTTATATCCTATGTTGTCTCCCCCCAGGGTCCCAGCCCTCTCTGCTCAGCCTATGACCCTTGGAGCACGGCCAGAATGGCTGAGGTCCCTGGGAGCGACTTACTCCCCTGAAGTCCTTGTCAGGCCTGGCTCTGAAAAGACAGACCCAGAGGATGACAGGACACACCTGGCTTTGTAGTCCATTCTCATTTCCTGGCCATGGGCTAACTGCTCAAGTCCAGAGCAGAAGCGGGAACTCCCTCCTCCTGCCCTGCTTGTAGCAGGTCTTCAGCTTGCAGTGGCAGGCATTGGGTCTCAGGAGTGGCTCTGCCCAGCAGATGTGGCCAGCTCTCCATGGAGAGGTGCACTCGGTAGCTGGGCTGGTTCAAAGGTGGATCCACATCTGCTTATCACCGAGCAGGGCTTTGGTGCCACAGACATCAGGTCCCCTCAGCAGTTAGAACAGCAGGGCAGCTTGTTACTCCTGACTACAAATGGGGAAACTGAGGTTGGGTTGGCTGACAGGGAGGAGACTCTGAAGTTGATATGACTTGGGTGTACCCAGCTGAATACAAGCTTCAAGTGTAGCTGTTGGGGGAACTTCTTGGGGATGTGGTATGAGAGGGGGCCACAGCTCAAAACCAGGGTGGCAACTTGGATCCAACTGGACTTCTAAGTGCTTCCAGGCAGAAGGCCTCTTATCTGGGCCTCTGGGCAGGGCCTTGGCACAGGCCTGCCACAGGTAGACTTCACAGAGTTGGGCTGGGTACCTGGGCTGGGTACCTCAGGCTGGGCTCCTGCCACCTCCAGCTCTGTGTCTAGGGAAGGGGCTTGACCACAGGCCGGCTTCTGCAGCTGTTTTCGAGGACTGTGTGGGTGGGATGAAGGGTGAGAAAGGTTCTCAGGTCCCCTCTGGGATCAAGGTTGGTCTGCCTCTCCCTGCAGCATTCCACACTGACCACACCTCCTGCTTCTGAACACTCCCGGTGTTTTCCAGTGTCCTTGTGCTTTCTGGAACCTCCTCCCTGAGCTCCCACCTTGCCTGCCTAACTGCTCTTTTTCACTCAGCTCTGGAGCAGGGTCGTCATCTGAGGCTCTACTGCACACTTCAAGGAACCCAAGGGGAGGGGCGGCTGGTGGACCCTCCCGAGGTGGCTGCTTAGGTGCCCAGGACCAGGCTGAGGTCCTGGAAGGGACTTTCAGGGGCTTCACACATGGAATTGTTGGGGGGCCAGTTCTGGGGAGCCCCAAGGGAAGAGAGCCAGTTGGGGGAGGGTGTGGGGGTGGAGACAGGCTGGTCTGGGGGCTGATGAGAAACTGCCTGGCTGAGTCACGCTCCCTCCCTCCGGAAAATGAAGGAAGAGGAGTTTCCACCAGCTGTCTCTGCAGGAAGAGAAGGCAGAGGGCGGGGAGGAGAAGGAGGAGGATCTGGGAGAGCCAGGAAGCTCTCCAGCTACAGGATAAGATGTTTCCCCCACTGAAGCTCTTCATCTGGCTCCTATATCTCACCCCAACCTAAGCCAAGGGGCAGGGCTTCTGATTCTGTGCAGGGAAACCCCAGGATTCCATCTTAAGGATGCTGGGGACTGTCTCTGGGGCTCTCTGGGACTGCCCTGGGGGTTCTCTCTTGCCCAAGGTGTCTAGAATCTCCATGAGCCTCCTGACCTCAATACATTCAGGGTGTCACCCTCCCCTGAAACACCAGCTGTCCTCTTTCCTTAAAGGCATGCTTGTCTCAAAGTCCCAGGGGCCAGACAATGCCTCCTGTCTCTGCAGATTGGAGCCCCCATCCTGTGGGGTACAGACAGGTCTTTCCACATGGGCAGGGTCTTTCTGACTGTAGTCTTGAGAGTGGGGCAGGGTGATCTTCTGGCTCTTCCTCTAGCACACCTGCAACCATAAACACAGCCTTGTCTGCATAAAAATCATCCTTACAGTTAATGGTTAAGAATAATCTAAGCCAGGAGCGTGGAGCTGGTATAATCCCAGCACATGGGAGGCTGAGGCCTTGGCACTGGCATGAGCTGGAAGCTGACTTGGGCTTCATATCATGAACCGAAGCTGCCAGATAACATCGGTGTTGAACATGATACAGGCCTGACTGACTGGAACTTCAGGGTTGCAGAAAACTGGAATGCTGCTGTCCCACAAGCAAATTATCTTGGGCTATCTTTAGCTCCCTCAGTAGCCTTTTATTGCCCACCTCTATATCATACTGACCTAAAACCCTTGTGACTATCAGGAAAAACCTTTGGAATGTATTAACAGCCACCAACCTGAAAGCTAAGAATGCTATCAGAGAGCCTGTGAGACCTCTAACAATGGTTGCCTCATATTGTAACTATCTGCCTTCCTGATAGTTCTACCAGTAAAGTACTTCATTGACCTCCTCTTCCTCCTCCTCCTCTTCCTCCTCCTCCTCCTTCTTAGAGGTCTCACTGTCTTGGAAGTTGGTATGCAGATCAGGCTGACTTCAATCTCACTGAGATCCAGCTGACTCGACATCTACATTAAGAGCAGCCAGTGCCTTAACCACTGAGCCATCTCTCCAGTCCCTAAATGCATTTGCTCAAAGCTGCTCAGCTACTGACAAGCAAGCCGGGAACACAAAAGAATATCTTTATTTATTTATTTTTAATTTATTATTAGTTCTTTATTTTATGTGTATGATTGTTTTACTGCGTGCTTATCTGAACACCACATGTATGTCTGGTGCCCATGGAGGCTAGAAGCCAATGTTGGATCCCCTGGATTGATGTTACAGACAGTTGTGAGCTGCCATGTGGTGCTGGGAATCAAACCTGGGTCCTCTGGAAGAACAGCTAACATTCTTAACCACTGAGCCATCTCTTCACCTTCCAGCTTTAGTATTTAGAAAAAAAAAAAAAGAAACAAAACAAGCTGGGTGTGGTGGTGAATGCACTTAATCTCAGCACTTGGGAGGCAGAGGCAGGTGGATCTCCGAGAGTCTGAGGGCAGCCTTGTCTACAGAGTGAGTTCTAGGATAGCCAGGAGAATATAGTAGAGAGACTCTGTCTCAAAAATAAATAAATAAACAAACAAACAAACAAACAAATAAATAAATAAATAGAATAAAATACCTGATTGATTAGAAACACTTGTGAGTATGGAAAGCATAACAAAGAAGTTCTAAAGGTTCTTTTAACATCTGCTCAGGAAATCAAACCTGAGCAAATAAGAAATAACGGTAGGTGAACTGCCAAAGCTTATTCCTGAGAGAGAAGAGGAGTGGACGCAATGGACACAGAGAAACTGTGGAGATGTGGAGATGCTGTGTGCGTGGGAAGAAAACGTTGGATCACAGCTCATTTGCATTTAAGTGGAGGGAACTGCAGGATTCCAGATACACATCTAATCAGAAACAGAGACATTGGCTCTGTCTGCAGCAGCCAGGAGACAGCCCCACACAGCCACCGACAGCTCTGTCCCCTGAGGGACACCCACACAGGAGGAGATAGATCCTTGGCTTCAGCACAGAATTTCAGGGCAAGGTGCAGGGAAACTAAGCTATTGAGTTTATTAAGTATGTAAATGGAGGGGCACATAGGAAACAGCAGTGCACAACCCCAAGGCATGGAAGCCTGCAGGGAGAGAGATCCAGAGCTGCACCCGAGCCTGTGGATTAAGTTACATTTCTCAAAGGATGCCATGTGCACCCATGTTTAAAGTGAAGCAAAGCTTAGGCTTCAAGGGAAGTTTAAATGTAAGTAAAATCTATGAGCAGGTTTGTTTTCTCGTTGTGAGAGTGCTGTTCTCGGGTGGTTTGTGAGGCCACTGTTTAGACTTGGGAGGAGAGGAGAGCAGAAGGAGCAGGACAGGATTGCGAGGGTCCTGGGCTTTAGCAAGGACAGCTCTCCCATTATTTGTTTATTTATAAATTTTACTTGTTGTATATGCATTGCTGTTTTGCCTGCACACGTCTATGAGAGGGTGTTGGATCCCCTGGGACTGGGGTTGTAGACTATGTGAGCTGCCATGTGGGTGCTGGGAACTGAACCTGGGTCCTCTGAAAGAGCAGCCAATACTCTTAACTGCCGAGCCATCTCTTCAGCCCCTTTAGATTTATTTATTTTGAAGGATTTGTCTATGTTATTTTTTTAAAGATTCTGTGTATTTGTGTCTATCTGTGTGTAGGTACCTGCATATGAGTACAAGTGCCTGCAGAGGCCAAAAAGGGTGGCAGAGGCCCTGGAGTTACAGTTGCAGGTGTTTGTGAAGCACCGATCTGGGTGCTGGGAACGAAACTCAGGCCCTCCGCAAGAGTAATTCTTAGCCACTGTATCCATTCTATCATCTGCCAAGCAGTGTGTCTTGTCTTTTTTTTTTTTTTCTTTTGATTCATTTATTTATTTAATGTATACGACTACACTGTCACTGTCTTCAGACACACCAGAAGAGGGCATCATATTCCATTACAGATGTTTGTGAGCTACCATGTGGTTTCTGGGAATTGAACTCAGGACCTTTGGAAGAGCAGTCAGTGCTCTTAACCACTGAGCCATCTCTCCAGCCTCCTTGTTTTGTATTTTGAGACAGAGTCTTCAGTATCCTGGGCTGGTCTTAACCTCACTGTGTAGCTGAGGATGATGGCCTTGAACTTCTGACTTTCCTCCCATGCCCTCCTAGTGCTGGCACTGAGGCCGTGTATCACCCAGTTTAGGCGGTTCTGAGGATTGACCCCAGGGCTTTTTGCATGCTAGGCAAACTCTTTACCAGCTGAGCGGCATCCTCAGACCTCATGTAAATGAATTTATTATGAGTATATAAACTGGGCATAGTGGTGCATGCCTTTAATCCCAGCACTTGGGAGGCAGAGGCAGGTGGATCTCTGAGCCTGGTCTGTATAATGAGTTCCAGGACAGCCAGGACCACTTAGCAAAATACTGTCTCAGAAAAAAAAAATTGTGTTTATGTGTGTTTGTGTCCACGTTGGAGAAAGCCAGAAGAGGGTTCCTCTGGAGCTGGAGTTACAGGCACTTGTGAGCCACCCACTGGGTGCTGAGATCTGAACTCAGGTCTCCCTCAGAGCGGTAGGTAGGTCCTCTTAACTCCTGAGCCACTTTTCCAGCCCCCTTCTTTCTTGTTTTTAGCACCCTTGTTTGACACATCTTTAGGAAGTCATATATTCTCTGTGTAGGCAATTTTTTAAAAAGTGTTTCAGTGGGCATGGTGCACATGTGTATGTGGGTGTGTAGAGGCTCAAAGTTGATACTGGCTGTCTTCTTTGGCCATCCTTTAGTATTTATTGAGGCAGGGTCTCTTGCTGAACCTGGAGCTTGCCAATATAGTCTAGGGATCCTGCTTGCCCCAGGGATCCCTTCCTCAGTGCTGGGATATCAGGAGGCCTATACCTCCCCCTTTATCTGGTTCTAGGAATCCAAACTCTAGATCTCACACCTGTGAAGGAAACAGCTCACTCATAGCTTCCCCTCTACAGCCCTCTGTAGAAAATTGTGGCTTTATTAGTTATTATTAGTTTATGAAATGTTTTCTGACTCTCATTCATCAGGAAAAGCAAACTGGACTCCAGAGTGTATTGTTTACTTTTCTTGTCGTCATAACAAAGCTGTAAGAATTTATCTTGGATCACAGTGTGATGGGCAGCCTACAGTGTGATGGACAGCCCATGGTGTAATGGACAGCCCACGGTGTGATGGACAGCCCACGGTGTGATGGACAGCCACAGTGTAATGGACAGCCCACAGTGTGATGGACAGCCCACAGTGTGATCGACAACCCACAGTGTGATGAACAGCCCACAGTGTGATGGACAGCCCACAGTGTGATGGGCAGCCTACAGTGTGATGGACAGCCCATGGTGTAATGGACAGCCCACAGTGTGATGGACAGCCCACAGTGTGATGGACAGCCCACAGTGTGATGGACAACCCACAGTGTGATGGACAGCCCACAGTGTGATGGACAGCCCACAGTGTGATTGATGGACATATTGTATGTGTAGTCAGGACACAGAGAGAGAGAGAGAGAGATGAATGCTGTGTCCAGCTTGCTCTCTCCTGCTTACTCAGGCTGGTGCCCGTTTGGTGGTGTGTCCCACATTCAGGTGAGTTCCTTACTTAGTATGATCTCTCAGAGTACACCGTCATCAAAGTGTGTTAATACAAGGTCTGTGTTAATAATACCACTGGGCGATAATAAGAACATCACCACAGTTTTTGCGCCAGTTTTGAAGCAAACTTTATTAAATCATGGCCAGGATGATGGGCACTGGCCAGGTCCATACCAGGCGTTCCCAGAGGCTTATAAAAGCAAACCCCATAAGGCTACGCACTTCCCGCCTTTGTCCAGTTGGGGGCAAGCATTTGATCTTAACGTACTTCCTACCTGTGTACCTCCTGCCTGCATGTGATCAAGCACATCCCGTGCAGTGGGACAGCCAAGCTTGTTGGGGCAACTGCTTTCCTTTTATAGATCTCTTATGTACAGTAATTTTTAACTATAACCATCACGTGCATTTCTGTGATGATTCTAAACCCCACCAAGTTGACAGTCAAGATAGATCATCACACAGGGTGAGGCTTCCATCACTTTTTATGTCTCAGTACTCTTCCCAGCCTTTTAAAATATTGTTTCAGTTTCTAAAAATGTCTCACTTGTGTGAGTATGTGGGGAGCGGGCATGGCTGAATGGGCCAAAGATGGCATCCTGGCTCTATGCTAAACCCGTGACCTCGCTTGTTTACCTCAGTCTCAATCATGCACAGTAAAAGCAGCACGTGTAACTTGTTGGAGAGGTTAGCGCAACATCTCGCGATACCATTCTATCAGCCAATCCTGCATGTTGCCTTGGACGTGTGCATTTATGATTGGGTGGTGTGAGGTGACGTGAGTGAATGGAAAAGGATAAGGGTGGACAGTCCCAGAGGATGAGAATTGATGATTGAGGACAGACGATAAGAAGGAGAAAGCTGGGGAAGCTGTGAGAAACCTCCGAATAAAGAGAAGCAGCTGCAGCTGCTTTGAACCTGCTTTGGAGTTGGTGTCATTTATTCCCACTCTCTGCTGGTCAGAGATTGGGGCTGCGACATGAGTAAATTACTCTGAAGAGGCCTGAGAGGAGGGGGGTCCCCATATCTATGCAGCCATGTGGCCTGCCCAGTGACTTTGATTTCTTCCATATTCCTCCATCTTTGATCTTTGGATCCTTTTATTTTATCCCCAAGCCTTTTTTTTTTTTTTTTAATGTACTCACCATTGTTCTCTTCAGACACACCAGAAGAGGGTATCAGACCCCACTACAGATGGTTGTGAGCCACCATGTGGTTGCTAGGAATTGAACTCGGGACCTCTGGAAGAGCAGTCAGTGCTTTTAACCACTGAGCCATCTCCCCAGCCCCGATCTGTGGATCCTAAGTATGCTGCTTTAGGGGTCATTATGGTCAGCTTCCTTCTGAAGTCTAATAGAGATAGAGGAAAGTGTATTGAGCTTGAAGCTGTGAGTTCCAGGTGTCCCTGGGCAGGGAGGGCTAGCACCAATCCTTGCCCACACATGCCCCGTGTCCCTGCTGCCAGCTCCTTCCCAGGACAAAAGATTAGTAACGACTCTGGCTCCCCTCTAAGCAAGAAAGTGGAAAGTGGGTGTCACATGGCACACACCACAATATCTGGCTCCTTAGCTCCCGTGAAGTGTGTAAGAGTGTCTCTCCACGTGAAGCCAAGCCTCATGTCACCTGCTCCTGGCCTTTGCTGTGCAAATCCTCTTGGGTTGTCAGAGCAGCCGTGCCTGCCCATCCACACTGATGGCTGCACTGGTGGCCTCCAGCACCACACTGAACATTCTAGTGCTGCTTCATGTCACAGGCTGACTGGAGGCATCCTGAGGAATGTGTCCCCAGGTGATTTTATTGTCCTCTGATGTCATACAGGCCAAGAGGGCTCTGCTGCACAGTACTTCATGGCTGGCCAGACAGTGTTCTATGTGGCACCTGACTGTGTGTGTCTTGGCTGGCTCTGCATACATTTCTATTGGGTGCACATGTTCAACTTTAATGGGTACTGTTCAGTACTTTCTCTCTGTGGATACACCAACTGTTAGTCACCAGCAACACATAGGAGTTCTGCTCTTCTGTGTCCTTGCCAATCACTACAAATGTTCCTCTTCTCCATGCTAAGCAGTCTAATTCAATGGTCTGTGCTGATAAGGAACCTGGAACCTTCCCACATGCCCACTAACCCCTGGTTTATCCCTGTGCACAGTGTTTTTGGGTTCTTCTGCCCATGTCTCCTTAGAGATATTGGCTCTTTTCTTACTGATTGTGTACTGGCTGGTTTGGTGTGTCAACCTGATGCAAGCTAGAGTCATGAGAGAGGAGCCTCAGTTGAGGAAATGCCTCCATGAGATCCAGCTGTAAGGCATTTTCTCAATTAGTGATCAATAAGAGAGAACCCAGCCCATTGTGGGTGGTGCCATCCCTGGGCTAATAGTCCTGGGCTCTATAAGAAAGCAGGCTGAGCAAGCCATGAGGAACAATGACCTCCATGACCTCTGCATCAGCTCCTGCCTCCAAGTTTCTGCCCTGTCTGAGTTCCACCAGTGACAGACTGTGATCTGGAGTGTAAGCCAAGAAAATGTCTGTCATGCAGCAAGGGGTGGAGCAGAGAGCAGTTTCATTCTGGGGATGGACGGATACAAGGATAGACACAAAGCCTTTCTTTCTGAGCAGCTGGCAGAAATCTGGCATGGTCCCAGGAAACTGTGAGCCTGTGAGGTGGCTGGACAGCACCTATAACCAACCTCTGCTCCAAGGCAGGAGACAGCTTGTCTGGAGCCCAGGCAGTGCCAAGACTCAGACACGCAAGGGGCCTGGCCATCTAAACTCAGCAGGCACAGTAATATTCCCCAGGGAAGGTTCCCTCAATGACTGGGAGACAACTGCTGCCCCTCTCTTCTTCCTTTCCTAGGTGTCCTTTGGTCTATCCTGGTCTGCCTGATTCTACAGAGCTCCCATTCTAGCTGTTAACAGGTTGTGAAATCTTTTCTACAGTAGAGGAGGTGAGGGGACACCCATCTTGTGGCTGGATCAGAGCCAGCGGGCCCCAGATTAGAGAGGACTCAGGGCATTCACACCTTCAGCGGCCCCAGACTAGAGAGGACTTGGGGCATTCACACCTTCAGCGGCCCCAGACTAGAGAGGACTTGGGGCATTCACACCTTCAGCGGCCCCAGACTAGAGAGGACTTGGGGCATTCACACCTTCAGTGGCTCCAGACTGGAGAGGACTTGGGGCATTCACACCTTCAGCAGCCCCAGGCTAGAGAGGACTTGGGGCATTCACACCTTCAGCGGCTCCAGACTAGAGAGGACTTGGGGCATTCACACCTTCAGCGGCCCCAGACTAGAGAGGACTTGAGGCATTCACACCTTCTTGAGGAGAGTTGCTAGTTTCCCAGGCAGTGAGAAACGGAGGTGTTTTCTGTCTCTGTAATTTGCCTCCTCGGACAACTTGTAGGCTAATGAGTTCTCCACTTTCTTAAGCTAGGATTTCCGTCTTCGGTTCTCTCTGGCTTTCCTGTGAAAGCTCAGAAAACGGCAAGAGGCTGGAGAGAACAGTGTAGGCCTTGCATGCGATTGCGTGGAGGTGTGCATGTGTGTTGGGAGGGTGGGCCCCCACCTCAGGTTGGTGTGAGGCCCCTTTCTTGCTCTCTTCCCTTTCTTCTCCTCTCAACACTGTACACGGTGCAGTGACTTCTCGTCCCCACTGTCCAGATAAGGCTCTCCCAGAGAATTCCCCAGTTACACAGCAAAGGTGTCTTCTATTCCCACTGAGGGAATCATTGATATGGCCAGGTAGCAAGATTGGCCAGGCTCCTCTGTCCCTTTCCTTGTCCACATCCTCTAGGCCAGGCTTAGGGTCCCTAGGGAGCTTTTCCAGTTGTAGGTCAATCTCTCAGAGCCAGCATCCTGGGCATTCCCCTTCTTGGACTCTCCTTGTGCTCCTGCCAGGACAAAATAGATAGGTGTTATCAAGTTCTCGAATGAAGGACTGGGGATGCAGCTCAGTTGGTAGAATGTTTGTCTAAGATGCACAAAAGCATGCCCTAGGCAGATCACCACTGGGAGGCAGAAGCAGAAGATCAGGAGTTCAAGGTCATCCTCCCCTCTGTGCTAAGTTCTCGGTCTGGGATGCATGAGATCTCATATCTAAACAAAACAAGCAACAAAACCAAAACAACAACAAAAGCAAGCAGGAGGCAGTGGCACACTCCTTCCACTCATGCTCTCAGGAGGCTAGGTAGTCAGAGCTCTGTGAGCGCAAGGACAACCTGGTCTACAGAGCAGTTGGAGGCTAGCCAGGGATACCCAGTGAATCACTGTCTCAAAACAAACCAACAAACCAAACCAACCAAACAACCAAAACAAGTACCGGCTGAGGTCATCTTCCTGGAATATCTGAAACAAGCATTTAAAGTGAGAAGGAAGACAGAGTAAAGATACGGTTCAACCAGGAAAGATGATTGCTGTCATACCTGATGAGCTGAGTTCAATCTCTGGGACCCATACAGAGAGGGAGAGAAACAGCTCCTGCAATTTGTTCTCTGGTCTCCACATGCAAGCTGTGCCACTAAAGTAGAGACAACACAAGCACGTACACACTCACGTGCACACGCGCACGCACACACATATACACATGCATACACACGCCCCTACACCAAATAAACAAATAAATGAACAAATAAAATGTAATAAAATAAGGATGGACTTGAGGGACTGGAGAGATGGAACACTGGCTGCCCTTCCAGAGTACCTGAGTTCAATTCCCAGTAACCACATGGTGGCTCACAACCATCTGTAATGGGATCTGATGCTCTCTTCTGGCATGTGGGTGTACATGCAGATAGAACATTCATATACATTAAATAAGTAAATATTTAAAAAACAAAACGGAGTCGAGGGAGAGATGAGCCTGGTGAATACAGAAGAGCAGTGCCAAGGAGAAGAAAATCACAGTGGAGAGAGGAGGGGAAACAACGGGTCCGACATGGCCGAAATAAACATCACCCACCATTCGGAGAGCAGGAGGGACAGCAGGGAAACATGGGGTCATCAGGAGGGCAGAGCTATGGGAGCCTTGGGAGGTTAAACTGAAGGAAAGCCAGCTGTAGGGAGGTTGAGGCAGCTACACCCTGAAGAGACCAGAGCCTGCAGGACCCAGAAGGTTCTATCCCTAAGTCCATGGTAGAGAACTGATAGAGAACTGACCGGGCTTACTTAAAAGGATAGAGAGGGCAGCACCAGACATGTGCTTCCGACTCAAACACAATCAGAAAAGCTTGAAAATATCAAGAAAAGATACCCATAAAAAAAAAAAGTCAGGCCAACCTGGTCCTTTGCCTGAAGCAGCTAGAGAAAGGAATGTATCTGGCCACGTATCAGGGAACTGAGGAGAAGCCGGTTCCCCTAGAGTAAACTTTCAGGGAAGCCTCTGTTCAGCACCTGGGTGAAAGAAGAGGGTCTTTGGTTACAGAAAGCCACATGGCTACCCCCACGAGCCTGCCTGGGGCCTTGTTTGAAGAACTGGAGCCTCTGGATAGATGGTAGGATGTGCTTGGTTTAGGTAGTCATGGTTACAAGAGATGAAGGGGGCCTGGCAGCTCAGAACAATGAACTCTGAGCTAGTGTCCTAAACTAGTGTCTCTAGAATCACTCCATGTGGGGCTGAATGGAAAGCCTGTATGCTATTTCAGCACTCCTGGTCTAACACAGGCAAGGGCAGGGCAGGGCAGTCCCACAGAGCCTGCGACACCATCCTAACAGAACATGGTTCTTTTTATCTGACTATGCTGCTTTGAAACTTCATTCTTTACTAAGAGATCGGCCCTTGAGACCCGGGGCTGGGTCTTGACTGAAGTACCAGTGAGTCACTTATTACTCTATAATAGGTTAGACTTTTTATTACGTTGGCAATTGTGTTTCAAATAGTTGACTTCCTGTGTAATTTGGTGCATTTATCTTTGTGCATTTGCAAACCATATTCTAAAAGTGATAATACTGGGGTTTTAGGGCAAAAGTCCTGACTCTGGGCTGCTGTCATTCCTATATGACTCAGACAAGTCTCCTCACGGATCTGTGCCTCAGTTTCCCCATGTAGAAATGATGGAAAATTGTGGGGGTTCCCTGCAAGGCTCATAGGCAGCAGGGAAATGTCGCACACAAGGTAGGAAAGACAGAAACTTGGTTCAGCATGACTTTACCAGTGCTGGTTCAAACGTCCCGGAGTCTGACACGGGGCCGGCTCATTTCAGACATACTTTTTATTTATTATTAGTATTATATCTAAGTACACTGTAGCTGTCTTCAGATGCACCAGAAGAGGGCGTCAGATCTCATTACGGATGGTTGTGAGCCACCATGTGGTTGCTGGGATTTGAACTCATGACCTTCAGAAGAGCAGTCGGTGCTCTTAACCACTGAGCCATCTCTCCAGCCCCTCAGACATTCTTTAGTACAGTAAAGTTTTGGAAGAAAGTTCCATGGTAACAATTATCCCAACCCCACATGTACAATAAAGCTTAAGACCCAACTACATAGAAACTCTTTCACAAAGCATGTGTGATAAGAGGACGGGGTTCTATAGCTTAAAGCCAAGGATCTGACAGAGATTTCGTGGATGCCCTTAGACTATACAGCTGGTGTGATCCCTTCCCTAAGGGTAGATTCTATTGACTAAGAAACCAAAGATAAAGATTTAGGGGGGGAGAGAGAGAGAGAGAGAGAGAGAGATGCTGGGGGCGGCGGTTGGGTGATGTCTGGCCTATAGATAGAAAAAGGTCGCCAGGTAATTAACAATATCCTCTCCCAGCCTTTTTGGAGAAAAACAGGTATACATCCCTTCCTTGAAGAGATAAAGCCTGGGAAATTAACAGTTTGGTTTCCTTGGTGTTTATCTGTGTGTACAAGGACTTCAGGCCTTCTACTGAAAACAAAACTGCCATTCTATACAGGTGCTGAGAAGATTAAGTGAGGGCACACCTCATGTGTAGGCAAGTACCTGCCATAACAAGTTTCTGTGTCACCAGGGCACACAGAGAGGATTTGCTGTTGCTGAATGACTGACTATCATATGGAAGGAAAACAGAAACGGAGAACCCAGAGGGAAGGGGTTCACCGATGCTGAGATCCACAAGATCAGTGAAGCCATTTTTTTTTTCTTCAAAGAAAGCAAATGTAAAATGATTCCAAGTGAGAGGAGAGGCCAGGTCTGGTAGCATAGATCTCCTAGCACTTGAGACACAGATGAAGGCAGATCTCTGAGTTCAAAGCCAGACTGCTCTACTTAGAGAGCTCCAGAGCTACCTTGTGAGATGCTGTTTAAATAAATAGATCAATAAAAGTAAATAAATAAATAAGGTGAAGAGCAGTGGAGGAAGGAAGACACCTGAAGTAACTTCTGGTGAAGACACACATGCACATAAACACACATGCACATAAGCACACATGCACATAAACACACATGTGTTGGGGTTAGTTAGTCTTGGATGCTGTTTATTCAAAAGCTAAGTTCTGTGCCCCTCTCCAGACTGCAACCTGATTTGGGGGCACTGTATTAATCTATGTATTGTAAAGAATGTTCTCCAGTAATCCCCGATAGGATAATAAAAGGCTAGAGCCTGTGATTGAGCAACAGAGAGAGAAAGGCGGGACTTGAGGATCATGTGCGTTATCTCAGGAGAGACCAGGAGAAGACAGAAAGAGGAGGAGACCACCATGAGGCGGATGCATCGTGAACATGTGACCAGAAGAAGTGTACCCTGAGGACAGGCTGATGGAGCAGAAGTAGCTGGATGACACCCAAACAGCAAGTAACAAGGGCACATGACTTGGATGTAGGTGAGGATAAGGAATAGAACCTGCCAAGCTAGGCCTACAACTTGTCAATAAAATACCAGGTTTCTGTGTCTTCTATATGGGCTAGCTAGAATAAATAATTCATTCACACACATGAACACACACATGTGCGTGCACACACATACACACACTCACGCTCGCCGCACCTTTATAAGGCATGAGCTAGTCTTGAATTTGAAACCAGATAAGTGAAACTCAGAAAGAAACAGGTTTGTCCATTTCACTCCTGAGCTTATATAATAAAAATCTTTCTTTCCTTGTTTCTTTTCTAAAACAGGAAGTTAATTTGAGAGTTCTTGGGTCGAAGCTTGGGCTCTGGCAGTCCTGAGCTGAGAACTGCTCTGAGCTGGGCACAGCGGATCCGTCCTTGGCACGGCGATCTGCCCTTGGGAGCTTACTAACTCAACACAGGAAAATCAGAGAAGGGAGGTTTGTTCAATGTAGCTCCCTTTGAAGAACAAACAGAGGGCTGTAGTGACACCCTGAGTCCATCTTTGGGGCAAGGAGATGAAGCTTAAGTCTGAAGAGAAGGCAAGAGATTTGCATAGCTAAGCAGTGGTCAAGGTGGGGCCCTGCTCATCATTCCTCTCTGGGCTCCATCTTTCCAGAAATATGGGTGTGATTGGTGGTGCCAGCTGTGAGAGATTGCTTCCTGGGAGACACCAGGCTTCTTCAGACACTGCCTTCCTTTAGTGTGGAGTTCCTGGAATGTCCTAATTTCTAGGGCTATTGCTTCAATAGTCTGGTAGCTGAGGGGAGGGAGCACACATGCGACTTTAGACCGGTGTGGTGTGAAGTGGGAGCCTCTAGAACGGTGTGGTGTGAAGTTGGAGCCTGAGTCTGGAGGAGTGATGGTCTCCTCTCCACCCCAGACTGGTCGAATTGCTATGTAGCCCAGACTGTAATCAAATTTGCAATTCTCCTGCCTCAGTCTCCTGAATGCTTGGAAGGCAGAACTGCACCCTCATGCCCAGCTCTAGACTAAAAGTCTTAAGCAAGGAATTGTCTGAGCCAGGCTGGCTCTGTTGTCCTCCATTCATTCCTCCCATGGAGGCCTCTGATTGGAAGGCTTACTCCACTCTGGGCCAGAAGTGCACAGAAGGGAGGAGGCCTGTTCCCTTATGCAGGCTGCAGAAATGATTCTGTGTGTTCAACACTAAATGTGCTTTTAAAAAATAGCCTTTGGGGCTGGAGAGATGGCTCAGTGGTTAAGAGCACTGACTGCTATTCCCGAGGTCCTGAGTTCAAATCCCAGCAACCACATGGTAGCTCACAACCATCTGTAGTGGGAACCCATGCCCTCTTCTGGAGTGTCTGAAAACAGTTATAGTGTACTCATATAAATAAATAAAATAAATCTTTTAAAAAATCGCCTTTGAAGTTTAGAGTAATTTTAGATTACAGAGAACTTTCAAAACAGTGCGGCTTACCTTCTAGGATCTGTACCAAGTGCTACCTGTCACTGCTTAGGAACCTGTTGACCTACTGCCAACTGCAGCTCATCCTTCACCCGTGAGGGTGCCNCTCCTCTCCTCTTGCCCTAGTTGTTGCTCTTCTTTCTTCCTGCTCCTACTGTCTTCTCTGACCCCATTCTTTTGCTGCCTGGATCCTACTCTGACCCCACTCCCATTCCCAGGCTCTGCTGCCTTTTATATCTTCTCAAGTTCCCAGAAGTCCAAGAGGCAGCCACAGGGTCAAGCAGTTCCAATGGCTTAAGCACTCCCAAAGAGCCAGTTGACTAGCTACTGGGGATCCTTTAAAGGGCCAAGCACACAGAATAAATCACACTACAGTTGACCGTGATCAGCAGACTCCTGCCTGTGGTCATCCTCTGCTGCTGACCTGCTCCTGGCTTTCACTCCCTACTGTGAGCATGTTCCGTGTCCAGAGTCTCCCTGAATGTTTGGAATTCTTCATTAGAGAGACTGGTTTTCTCATCACTTGAGAGATGGCTTATATAAGGTCTAATGTTGTAACACCAGGGGTCAGCATAATGAGGGAGCTTCCATCTAGAGCAGGGGTGCAGGTCTGAGTACATGAGTACACTGTCATAGCAGTCTTCCATTCACTGAACTCTTTTTGCACCAATCCCAGTGTGGTCCTTGAACACTTCCACCAATCACAGAAGTCCCTGTGCTGGTCAGCTGAGGAAGTACTCTCCCTCTGGCCAGGGTAAAAATGACTGTCCTGTCAACAAGAGCTCAGGCAGGTTTGTGATGGCTGGCCCAGCGGCCCCTGAAGCGGCTGTTGTACTTTAGTATCAAGCAGCTGCTGTTTGCAGGACGGCTGCAAGGTATCCATGGAGTGCCTGACAGCCTTATGGTGGAGACATCCAGGGTGATGGGCCTAACATCTGTTATCTGGGAGTGACATGGCCTTAGGCACTAAGATTGTAGCTGTATTTAACAGGAGAATAAATATTAAGTGGAAGCTTACAATGAAGGATTATCGTTATTAATAGTGACTTAACAATATTCAGCATGCTCACCTCCTGGCCCAGGGCCTCGGGGAAAGGAAGGTGCTTTTAGCTTGTGTAACTTGCTCGGGACAGAGTTCAACTCCTCCCTGTTTTCACTGGCTGACCTGTTCTTCCCTTCTCAGAGGGGAAGCTGAAGACTGAGGCAGTAAGGGCACTGGCAGGGGGCACAGGGGCCTGGAGGGACAGAAAGGATCTAAGGAGGATGGCATGGCTGTCACTGAAGCGATGCACTTAGGTGAGGGAGGCAGAGAGGGACAATGGAGACTGCCTGTCTCTCTCAGGACCACTGGCTCCTTGTCTCTCAGCCCCACTGCCTTTCTCCCTCAGTGCACCCTGCCCCTCAGCCCTGCAAGCCTATCCTCCTTACTCTCTCTGTGGAAATGCCTGGGCTCAAGTTCAAAGTGTGGAGAGGAAGGATTTCCTTCCTCTGTAGACTGAATTCCCCTTCCCGAGAGACACCAGAACCATTGTCCCCTGTGGCTCCTGTCCTGCTGTGAGATTCTGCATCTGCCCTGCGTCCAGCCTGCAGTTTCTTCAGGTTATCTGCTTGCTTACAGGGTGTCTTACCTTTAAGAGCTACTTTGTTTTCTGGAATCTTGCATCCCAGTATTCCCACCAACAGTCTCCTCTGCCCCGTGTTGTTTTAGGATGCTTTCTTCTGAGATAAAACCTCATTATATAACACCAGCTAGCCTGGAACTCACTCTCTAGACAAGGATGACCTTGAACTCACAGAGATCCACCTGCCTCTGCCTCCAGAGTTCTGGGATTAAAGGGGTGCACCACCACAGCTCGTTCATTTTAGGGTATGCTTGACCATTTTCACCCTAACTAACATGAGATAGAAACTAAGCTTGACGTTTTTGTTTTGAACAGAGAAGTCCAAACTAGTCTTGAACCTCAGATCTCTTGTGTCAATCTCCTAAGGACTGGAATTAGAGGTGCATGCCACCATACGCACCTGAGCTTTTAATTTCAATGAGAATTTGTATTTTTGGCATTTATTTATAATTATCTTTTGTGTAAGTGCATGCTGGCTAGTTTTATGTCAGCTTGACATAAACTAGAGTTATCTGAGAGAAGGAAACTTTAATTGAGAAAATATCTCCGTAAGATCCAGCCGTAGAGCATTTTTTTGTTTTGGGATTGATGTGGGAGGTCCCAACCCATTGAGGGTGGTCCATCCTTGGGCTGGTGGTTCTGGGTTCTATAAGAAAGCAGGCTGAAGCCAGGTGTGGTGGCACACGCCTTTAATCCCAGCACTCGGGAGGCTGAGGCAGGAGGATTTCTGAGTTCGAGGCCAGCCTGGTCTGCAGCGCGCCTCCCTGCCTCCGTCGACCAACAAGAAAGTCACGCCACCACTGGGATCTTCTCAGTCAGCTTCATTCTGGAGCTCCTTGCTTGTAGATTCCCGGGGACTCTGAACAGCAGCAGAGCTGCTGCTTTTATACTCTTTCAGTGAAGGGGAGGGGTTGTTGTAGTGGATGCGGATTGGTGCACCAAGCCCCACCTCATTTGCATGTGACCCGTTCATTGGTGCCACAAGTCACACCTATTAGCATATTTTCCCTTCATTGGTACCACAAGCAGTGCCTCATTAGCATATTTTCCCTTCGGGAGGGGCTATTGCTTGTGGAGGGTCTGAGGAGAGAGCTGCGCATGCGCACTAGGCTCTCCTCCCTGGCAGCCTGCCGGTCCCGCGCCATCTTGTAATGGGGCGGAGTCGCAGGCTCTCCCGGAGCCGCAGGCCTTCCCGGAGCCACAGGCCTTCCCAGAGCTGGACAGCCTTCCCGGAGCTCGGGCGGCTTTGCCGGTCAGAGCTCGAGCATGCTTTCGCCGGCGGTCAGAGCTGAGGCGGCGCCTCCTACACTGGTCTACAAAGTGAGTTCCAGGACAGCCAGGGCTATACAGAGAAACCCTGTCTCGAAAAACCAAAAAAAAAAAAAAAAAAAAAGAAAAGAAAGCATTTAATTTGGGCTTGCTTACACTTTCAGAGTTTTAGTCCACTATCATTATGGCGGGGAGTGTGGCAAAATGTAGATAGACTTGGTGCTGGAGAAGTAGCTAAACTGGATCTGCCTGCAGCTGGAAGAGAGAGCCACTGGGACTTTCTCACAACTCAGCTCCAGGGACACAGTTCCTCTCACAAGGCCATCGCTCCCTGCTGACTAAGCATTCAAATAAACTTATGGGCACCATTCTTATTCAAACCACCATGCCTCCTGTAATGGCTGTGCCTGGTTGTCAACTTGACTATATCTGGAATGAACTACAATCCGAAATTGGAAGGCTCACCTGTGATCCAGATCTTGAAGCATAGTGGCTATGGATCCCAGGAGACTAAGGCTAGGAGATCTCTGAATTCATGGTCATCTGCGACAAAGCGGGTCCCAGGTGCAGGCATGGTGGCACACACCTTTAATCTGAGCCACACCTTCTGCTGGAGACCTACATAGGGACATTGGAAGAAGGAAGATTCTCTCTTCTTCACCTGCTTGCCTTGTGGGACCGAGCAACTATTGGATCCTTGGACTTCCATTCACAGTTGACCGTTGTTGGAGAGTTGGACTACAGACTGTTTGCCATCTTACTCTATAGAGTTCTGCGACTCTAGAGAACCCTGACTGATACATCTCCCCAACTTGCTTCTGGTCATGGCGTTTCATCACAGCAACAATAACCCTAAGAGACCCCTCTACCCCTCCCTTACCCCCATTGTTTGACTGGTTGGCTGCAGACTATTGTCCTCAGGCACTGTATCCTCCTACTTCCTGGACTGGAAAAAGGAAGTAGGTCATGTGGCTTCAACCTGTTAAACCACATGGAATCCCCGTGATGGCAGGAGCAGAGACACCACCTTCCCAGGATGGCTGGAAGGCGCTGCTATCGGTTCCCCCAGAGCCAGGGTGGTGGCTCCCTGGGGCAGCTGGAGGGGTGGATAGGCTTGGGCAGCTGAGACAAATTCAGCAGAATCTAGAGGGCATGGGGGAGCTGAGTGGGGTAGAGCCTGAAGATGGGAGGGAGGGAGGGAGGGAGGGAGGGAGGGAGGGGACATATCTGAGAAGCCCTGGGTCAGGAGCCAAGGGAATGAATGAGATAGAAGAGGAAGTTCCAGACCAACTGCTGTGGCTCGGCCTGCACAGGAGATACTTCAAGGACAGGGAGGGCAGCCACACCTCTCACAGATGCGCCAGTCCCTGTGGCACCTGGAAGACCACTTCTGTTCTGGTTGTTTTTGACACTGACCAGGTTTTGTTTTTTCTTGGTTTCTGTAAACAGGCTGAGAACAGCTTGTGTGGGAGCCAGCTGTACAGCTTCTTCGATGGCTATGAGGCAGCTGGGCCACGCCACAGGACTCGCTTCCAGTTGCAGTTTCCTGCTGGCATCTCTCAGGGCAGCTTCCTTGAGGATGCTTGGTGTCCCCACAGTGAGGTGGATTCTATCCTTCAGTCGCCCCTTTTCTGCTCTAGCCCAGGGGTCAACACTAGAGCTTTCCCTGCTCTGATGGCCAGTTCAGTTGGCTAGAATTCCACTGAGCAGAAATCCAGGATCCAGGAGTCAGGATCCAGGGGCCACGGCAGTCTAGGAAGTGAGCTACCACAGAAATAGGACCTGACACTCCAAACTGGCTTCAGGACATTAAGACACTTCTAGGGCTCTGCTTGACTTGAGTGCAGAAGATTGTAGTCTTACCCATCATAATGTTCTGGGGAACTCCAGTGGGCTTTCCTCACACTGATCCTAACAACCATTTAACACACACACAAACACACACAAACACACGTCACAGCCAGCCCTGGCTCTCATCAGAATCACACAGCTGACCTTGGCCCCAGAGGTACACCTGGTGTTTAAACCTGGGATGGGATGGAGTAACTTTTCTCATCATATAGACTGGCTCCCTCTTCCCGAGATCATGGGGATCTGTGGTCTTGCCGTTGCCTGGTGCCATGGTCTGATCTGTAAGTCTGGAAAATATGACGCTGCAGTACTGGATCTGTGTGCCTCTTTCTCCTGTTTCACAATGGCGACCAGGACAGCGATACCACGGCAGCCCATCATATGGATGAGAAATAATAAAGCCTAGAAAGGAGACCTTAGAAAAGATTAGGGGGGGGGGGGCTGGTGAGATAGCTCAGCGGGTAAGAGCACCTGACTGCTCTTCCGAAGGTGATAAGTTCAAATCCCAGCATCCTCAAATCCCAGCATCCACATGGTGGCTCACAACCATCCGTAACGAGATCTGGCGCCCTCTTCTGGGGTGTCTGAAGACAGCTAGTGTACTTACATATAATAAATAAAATAAAAAAAAAGAAAAGAAAAGATTATGGGGTAAATAGAAAACACTGTAGAAATAAGAGTAAACGGAACGTAAGTGAGCAAGGGCCATGCTAAGATAAAGAGCAACATTTTAAAATGAAAAAAATTAGTGCTGTTCTCAACATTGTGGAAAAGTTTTCTTTTGCAGTGGCCAGCGGTTAATGTAGAAACTCAGTTAGGAACTGACTTTTGAGGGTCGGCCCTAAATGGAACATGTCTCTGTCACACGGTGGAATCGAATTGAGGAAAGGGTGTGTGAGACACAGGCTGCGGTCAGTGTCTGTATAGAGTATGGCTGTTCCCAGACCAGCACAAGATGGAGCTGGTCAACATTCCAGCACGGAGGGGGCGGGGCTCATGAGGCTCTGCCTCCTTTCCCAGGAGCTATTGTGCAGCCGGAGAGCGGGACTTTTTTTTTTTTTTTTTTTACCCCAGTGGTGCGCTTAGCTGTTGGTTAAGTTGCTCACGCTCCGGTACACAGACTCACACCCACACTCCTGCAAGCAACACTAATTAAACTCTATCATAAAAAGGGGTCATTCGTGTAGGAGGGCTCTGACTCGTTAAAGGGACCCCAAGGGAGTGGGATGGGGATCAGAAAGGGTAATGGGAGCTGAATGTAGCAAAAGTACATTATATGCATGTTAGAAAAATAAGGGGGAGTGAATATAGTAAAAATATATTATGTTAAAAAAAAACAAGGGCTGTCCAGACCACTCAGTGGGTAAAAGGTGTTTCTACCAAGCTTACTGTCAATCGATCCCTGGGATCCGAAGGTGGAGGGAGAGTTCTGACTCCGGTGGGTTGTTCTCTGACCTCCTCAGGTGTACCCTCCCACACAAATCAATACATACACGACAGACAGAAAGCATTTTAGGAAGCTTTAAGGACCAGAGAGACGGCTCAGCAGTTTAGAGCACGGATGACTCTTGCAGAGTACTAGGGTTTAGTTCCCAGAACTTATGTGATAGCTCATAACTGTGTGTAACTCCAGATTCGGAGAGCCAGGGCCATTTTCTGACCTCCACGAACACCAGGCATGCATGCGATGCACATATACACATCCAAGAAAAGACACACATACATGTAAAAACATATAAATATAAACATAAATTCAAGAGTGGGAGGAGCCTAGTGGGTGGCTCGTACCTGTAATCCCAGCACTTGGGAGGCTTGAGACAGGAGGGGCCAGCCTGGGGTACACAGGGATTTTTAGGTGAGTCTGGGCTATAAGTGAGACTCCATTTCAAAGAGAAGGAAGAGGAGGAAGAGAAGGATGAGATGGAAGATTGCATCAGCAGTAAAGAAGGAGAAAAATGGCCGAGGAGATGCTTTTTTGTTTTTTTGTTTTCTCCAAACGAATGCATGAATGGCCCAAGCCCATGAAGAGAGAGATGTTCAGCATACTGGGAGAGAAAAATCAAAGTCACGACAAGATATGGATACTTCACATCCCACAGGAAGGCTGGACGGAAGCAGATGTTAAAGAGGATGGGAGACCCTGAGTCCCTCCACCCCGCTCTGCTGGTGACTGGGGCTTCTCCACGTGCTAAGCATAAAGTTCCCATGGGACCCAAGGCCACAGACCATCAGGTGAGAGTGAAGCCTAACTAGCTTGTCAGAGGTGCTAGCTACCCCTAAATCCTGCTTCCCTCTGCCCCTCACACCTGGCCTGCTGTTTCTGAGAAGGACTATTCTGGCCTCTCCCAGGGCTCTCGAATGCTGTACATAAGGGCCAGAGTTGAGAGAAGCTGGGCCCACCTCACCAGCCTACCATAGCCTTGGCAGACCCTTCCCAGAGTCCTGCAGTCTTCATCTGTACCGACTGATACCACTGTCTCAGAGCTGCCCAGTGTAAGTACAAAGGCTGGCTGGAGCTGAGGTCCTAGAGGTCCAGAACCGTCTTTTGGGTGAACTGGAGTCCTGCAACTACTCTGTTGGCTAGCTTCTTTTTACCCAAGTGTAGGGTCCTTTCCCCTGAGCTATGCCTGGTCACCCAAATCAGGTCAGGACATCTCATATTAGTCTCTTTGATTCCCAATGGTACTCAGAGACCCTCTAGCCCCACAAGTCACAAAGCCCCTGGTTCCCATTGGGACTTCACAGTGAGTACCTCTGAGATAAGCACCCACTGAGGCCCTGATGGTCGCTTCCTTGCTGGTTTCCACCTAGGCCAGGGAGGAAGGAGCAGAGAGCTTAACCAGTGGCTGGAGGTAGGTCTGGTTGCCAAGTTCTCAGGGCAAGACTGACCATTCTCTGAGTGGAGCCCTCCTTCCCTCAACTGGAGCTGACACAGACCAGAGCTGCAAGCTAGGCTGAGGACTCAGCCTGGTCAGATGGTAGTCATCAGGGAGTGACCTTATCGATTCTACAATGAATGGAGCCCAGGGCCTCCTGGCTGATGTCCTGGACTTGGGGAACAGGAAGGAGAGTCCTCTATTCGGAGCACTGGATCTATGCGGGCACCTTGAGGATTCCTGGCCACTCAGACACCTCACTCTTCTGACTCAGCCACCAACAATCTGCCCTGCCTGGCAGATGGGCAGACTGAAGCTTGAGGAGGTGACCGGGGCCCTGCCTGAAGCTCCAGTCTTTCTGAATAGTGGGGAAAGGAGCCTGTTCTGCTCAAGGCACCTAGTACCAGCATATACTGTCTACTGAGCTCACGACTCCTGCAAGGCCCAGCCTCACTCCACAGCAGTTGGGCACACAGCTCCTACCTGGCCTTGCTCCTACCAGGTTTGCTTTGCATGTGACCAGTGTTAGGGGAGGGCTGTAGACCTTGAAGCCCCCTCACTTTTTTTTCTTGTTGCTGGGGGTGGAACCTGTTGCTTTGTGGATGCTGGGTAAGTAGGTGGGCATTGAGCTACCCCTGCCTTTCTCACTCCCCTTTCAGACAGTGGTCATGGTTTGGAGCAGGGCCACAGGCTCTGCAGCCTTCAGAAGGAGGAGCCTGTGTTCAGTGCCCCCTCATCCTGGCTTCTTCTTTTTTTTTTTTTTAAAGATTTATTTTATTTATTATATGTAAGTACACTGTAGCTGTCTTCAGACATTCCAGAAGAGGGCGCCAGATCTTGTTATGGATGGTTGTGAGCCACCATGTGGATGCTGGGATTTGAACTTATCACCTTCGGAAGAGCAGTCGGGTGCTCTTACCCGCTGAGCCATCTCACCAGCCCCCCTGGCTTCTTTTTTACAGACTCGAGTTCCAGCTTGACTAAGGAAAGTATCACCAGGGCAGAATTTCCTGGTATCCCGAAGCCACCCAGAGCCCAGATCCAGCAGTTTTGCTCTATTGTAGAGCAGATGAGAATAACTGGGAGAAGGATTCTGGTGCAGGCACTCCAGCGGGTTGGGCTGGGTAGACAAGGTAGGAGGGGTGCCCTCGCTGCCCCTGTGCTTTTGGTGGCACAGTGCTCTCTGGTGGCGATATGGAGCATCACTCTCTTTGTTGACGACCACTGGGTGGCAGTTTTCAAGGCCTTAAGGCTGACATGAGCTGTCTAGATTTTCCTCTTCCATCTTCCCCTCTGACTCTCACACCGGGATTCCCACCTACAGTGTAACCTCTGATGGTACACTGGGGGGTCTTGGGGGTGGGGAGCGGGGTGGGGGGAAGGATAAAACAAAGCTCTCTGCAGACAGAAGCGGAGGCTTCAGCGGCCCACAGCCTGTCAGCTGACCACTTCCATTCTTTCTGATAATGGAGCTCTGTGTGTTTGGGAATCGCTGTGACAAAGCTCCCTTTGTCTCCGTGGACTTGTTTGTAAGAACAAAGTTGCTTACTGTTCACACCATTTAAACACAAAAGTGTGCTCGTAATTGCCAGAGTCTCTCCCAACCATAGCACACGCACACATCTCAAGCATAAAGTTTATTAAATTCGTACAAAATTCTGCGGCCAAAGCTGAGTGGAGATGTAAAGCGAAGCGGGGCCTCAGTTTGCTGCTGTGCTGTGCACACGCTCCCCTTTCATGGCAAGAACTCATAAGAAACAGTTTAACCGGGAGAGTGGGGACTTAATCCCAACACCAGAGGTTTCAAGGGGTCACCAGCCCTACTGTTTTTATGCCTCTCTGTGGAGAGGCAGAACACAAAGCAGGAAGGGTGCTGGGAGAAAAGTGCCCTGGGAGAAAGCCACTCCCGGAGCCAGGGTCAGGAGAGACACTCAAGGGCAAGCCTTCGGCAACCCTTCTCTTCTGACCATGCCCCACCCTTCCACAATCCAACTCTTCCCAACAGACAATTAACAATTTGAATCCCTCAATGGATCAAGCCACGGATTTCCCCTAACATCTGGTTCTCTCTGCAAACACCCTCACAGGCAGACCAGGGGTGTGTTTTACTAATACATGTTGTCTTTTTTTTTTTTTTTTTGAAACCTTGTTTTTTTTTTTTTTTTTTTTTTTCCCTTGTTCCGGTCAACCCCGCTCGCTCTGCTCAACCTCGCTCGCTCCGGCCAGCCCCTTGCTCCCGGCCACCCCCGTACGGCCCCTGCTTGTTCCAGCCAGCCCCGCTCGCTCCGATCGGCTCCGCTTGCTCCGGTTTGGCCCCGCTCATTCAGGCCGTCCCCGTTCGGCCCCACTCGCTCTGGCCCTGCTAGCTCCAGCGTCCCCGCTTGCTCCGGCCATCCCCTTTCGGCTCCGCTCGCTCTGGACAGCCTGGCTTGCTCCGGTTGGTCTCTCCGGTCCAAGGATTCATTTCTTATTATTCTTCATAAGTACGCTGTAGCTGACTTCAGATGCACCAGAGGAGGGCGTCAGATCTTGTTACGGGTGGTTGTAAGCCACCATGTGGTTGCTGGGATTTGAACTCATCACCTTCGGAAGAGCAGTCGGGTGCTCTAACCNGCCTGCCTTTGGATCCCTCCCCTCGCTGGGCTGCCCTGTCTGGCCTGCCTTTGGATCCTTCCCCTCGCTGGGCTGCCCTGTCTGGCCTCAGTGGGAGAGCGTGTGCTTAGTCCTGGAGAGATTTGATGTGCCAGGGTGGGTTGCCGGGAAGTGGGATGGGAGAGTGGGACTGGGAGGAGAGGAGGGGTGTGGGGCTGTGGTCGGGATGGAAGTCGAATAAACAAATTAATGAAATCAGAGGAAAAAAAGAAGAATTTAGAAGCAAAACTGTCCCTTATGAATACCCAGAAAATGCAGGGACAACTGTAAAGATGGAAACAGAAAGAGACAGGCCCTGGATTTATGTGCCACGAAAACTAGTTTGGGTCATATTTCCTTTCTGTTCTCTGCTTCTTTAATGAGGATGTCCTTTCCTCATGTTGTTTGGACACAAGCACACAAGTTCACTGTGGCACTGTGGGCAGAACCCAGGGCTTCAGACCTGCTAGGTAAGCACTCTATGGCCGGGCTATTTCTAGTCCTGCTGTCCAATGATTGATTGATTGATGATTGATTTTGAGACAAGGCTTCTTTGTGTAGCCCTGGCTGTTTTCTAGACCAGGCTGGTCTCAAATTCAGAGATCCACTTGCCTCTCCCTCCTGAGTGCAGGGATTAAAGGCATGTGTCACCACTGCCCGGCCCATTACATTTTAAATAACAATTTTTATTTTATGAATAAATTTTTGAGTGTTTTGTTTGTGTTTATATATGCACCATGTCTGTGTGGTACACAGAGAGGCCAGAAGGGGTGTCAGATCTCATGAAACTGGAGTTATAGATGGTTGTGAGCTGTCATGTGGGGTACTGGGAATTGAACTCATGTCCTCTGAAGGAACAACCAGTGCTCTTAACTGCTGGGCCATCCTTCCCGTCCCTGAGTTCATGATTTTTGAGATACGGTGGCCTTGTTACATTTCAGCGTGGCAGTGTGATGTGGCACTTCCTCTGTGAGCTGGAGAGGCTCGGATGTCTTCCCCATGCTGGTGCGTCCTGTCCACCCTCCTGCGCTGCCTGTGTGCCAAGCTCTCAGTACCCTCCTCTTAAGTGGTCCACTCCCTTGAGTACTCAGAAGGTGGACCTGTAGGTGGTGGCTTGCTCCTTATTCTGGGGACACAGAAGCAGACTCAACTGGCCTTCAAGAGCAGAGGGACAAGTGTAGTCTCCACCCATGTCTTTGACCATTTTGCCAAGTATATTGGAAGTTGAACATTTTTCTTTTTTAATATTTTTCATTAAAATTTAGTAAGATGTATTCATAATAGGTATTCATAAGACATATAATCTCTCCACACTCATGTTCCTGACCCACCCCATCCTTGACTTCATGCCCCATTTTATTTTGTTTTTATAACCGTCTGAGTCCATTTGTGCGGCCTCCCCGTCATGTCCAGAAGACAGTTTCTCCTCAGTCTCCTAACATCTGACTCTTACAGTCTGCCCTCCTTCTCTTCTGAGATGATACCTGAGCCCTGGGGAGGGTGTGTGACGGAGGCCATGGCTTTACGAACTATATTGGGACGGAGGCAGCAGCTCCAATGGTGGTTATTTCACCATCTGGTGAGAGCTGGATGTGGTCTGTGAGCTTGTAATCCAGTGCTAGGGAGGCAGAGATGTGAAATCCCCGAGGCTTCCCTTCCCCTTATGTTCTGCCTCTCCACGGGCATAAAAACAGTGGAGCCAATGAGAGACTTTCTTTTTTTTTTTTTTTTTTTTTTTTTTTTGGTTTTTCGAGACAGGGTTTCTCTGTATAGCCCTGGCTGTCCTGGAACTCACTTTGTAGACCAGGCTGGCCTCGAACTCAGAAATCTGCCTGCCTCTGCCTCCCAAGTGCTGGCATTAAAGGCGTGCGCCACCACACCCGGCCCAGAGAGAGACTTTCTTAAAAAAGATAGACAGATACTGAGAAATGACACCAAGGTTGTTCTCTGGCTGCCATCCTCTTGAACACACGCACACACATACACACACACACACACATGCACAAATACACATACATATGTACACACACATACACACATGTACATGCACACACTCACATTCACTCACACACATACACACATACACGCACATGTACATACTCATGCACACATATATATATGTACCTACCCACACCCACACACATGCACCCACATACACCCACACATATACACACATGCACTCAAACATGTGCACATACACATACACACATGTACCCACATAACCCACATCTATGCACACATGCACCCACATACTCTCAGAGCCACCCCCACCCACATCCACATCCACACATGCATTCATACACATGCAAACACACACATACACAAATGCACACATGAACACACATATATACACACATACATGCACATGCACCTGCATATGCACATGCATATGCACACACATGCACATATATGCACTCATGCACTCACACACACATGCACACTCACACACATCTGTGGTTATTCCCGTGATTTATTGTACCATGCTCAGAGTACCATTGTAGCATGGGCCACCTCCCCTTCTAAGAATCTGCTCAGATTTACTCAAGGTTCCTGTAATGCTCTTTTGTGTGTTTGTTAAGTCTTTGAAAGGGACGCTGCTTTCTTCAAGGCCTGCATATCTGTTAATTTATGTGGCTAATTGTTCTATTAATTCCTCTTTCCTTTACTCGTGGTTTTGATCTGGCAGTTACTGATGAGGTATGCTGAAGTCTCCCACTGTGACTGTGGTTTAGAGAATTTCTCCCCGTGTGTCTAGCAGCTTTTCTCCATATGCTCTGGAGCAAAAGGTTAATAACTGTGATGTGGTCTCAGTGGATGTGTATGTCTCACCCTGTCGGGGGCTCGGCCGAGGGCTCTGCCAAGCCTTGCATCTAATTTCTGAATTCAATTTCCTCCAAGATTGTGTGGAGGTTTTGCTCCTTAAGGATTTTGGACAGCAAAAAGCAACTGCTTGGCTTCTTGTGCCAATGGAACGAAATTTGAAAAACAGAAAGCAACAAGGCCAGTAACATCCACATGAGGTCACCCTGGGGCCACACCACTCTCCTGCTCCAAGGCCGGCTGTCCGCTGAACCCTCAGTACTCACCAGAACTTCCTGGGCCCCACCCCCAATTCTAGGAGGCCTGAGGCTTTGTAGTTGGCTGCTGCTCCTAGGAGCCACTGCTGGGTGGTCGCTGGCCCCCTCGGAGTCGTCTTGAGGGTCTCATAGATCAGGTGCTACTTGCTATTTAAAGAAAGCAGAGCAAGCCATGTTGGGGTTCCACTCCACGGGCGCTGCACCAAGTCATCTAAAGCCAGACTGAGGTACAAAGGCTCAGAGGATGGATGCCCACTTGCCTGCTGGGGCTGGGACTTTGCTCTCCCTGTCTTCAGCTTGGGACCTACATTGTTGGCTCTCCTGGCTCAGATACTGTGGATCTGATTGTTTCTGTTTCCCTAGAGAGCATGACCTGACCCCAGCTGTGACCTGGGCTGCTGCATACACTAGAGCACTGGACTCAGGTGATTTTGTGCTCCGAGCTACTTCCTCCCAGCAGACCCTCCTTCTCTAGGGGCGGGGGCAGGGCAGGTGGTTGTGTGCACCACGTCTGTCTGCGTCTGTGTGTCTGTCTGTAAGGTCTTACTGCTGAATGAGACGGGCATAAGTATCTGAAGCCCACACAACATGGCACTTCTAACTGAATAGAAGATATTTTACGCTCCATCGCTACCTCCCTACCCCAATCAAAAATCTCACTTTGTTCGATTAAGTAGACAGCAATATTCCTTCGAGTCAGGCAGAACACCTTGTCTGGGGCCCTGGCTGCACTGTTGGTCGATTTTCCCTACAGACATCAGGAGCCACTGGAGGGAAGGTGAGCGAGTTCCACACTGCACCCTTTCCACCCTATCAGTCATGGGGTGGGGACTGGAACCTTCCCAGGGGCTGGGAGCAGGTAAATAAAGTGAGGGGCCTTCCCCTGTGAACGAGCGAGCCTCCTGCAACCCAGAACCGTTGTCGATTTCCCACAAGGTGAGAGACTTTCTTCTGCTTGGTAAGTAACAAGACACCATTAAACAGGAAAACTACTCGCTGTCAGAAATCAGTACCGGAGCCTCCCTTCCTGTAGGAATCAGGTCTCTTCCTGGCTCCACAGGCTTCTAGAACATGGTCTTCCTCGTCTAGCCCAGAGCACAGGGCCATCCTAGTCTGGCCCTTTCAGACCTCAGTTCGAAGTACTTACCCTTTGGTCTTTGCCCTTGACATTGGAATCCTGTATGGATGACCTGCCACCAGGCCATCATCCAATCAGGATGTCCTTTTCTGGAATGTTTATCAAGCCCTACCCATTAGTGTTGCTTTCTGTCCCCTTGAGGACTGAAGTTCATGGCCCCACCCACCCATGGCCCCACCCACACCAATGACCCCATCCACCACAGCCCCACCCACAAGCATAGCCCCACCCACCCACCATGGCCACACCCACAGAGGGGCAGTTACGGCCAGCTCAGGGCTGACACTTTAAACGAATGAGTGCGCTGGATCTGATGTCTGATTCACAAAGCCGTTCTCAGGACAGTTGAAGCCTAGGTTCCCTTCTTTCCCAGAAACCACTACCAGCTCTCTGCCTTATCCCACTGTCAGTTCAATCACTTCTCCAGAAACTGTCTAGGCCAGTACAGGGCTACACTGGGCTCCCTGGGGCTTGAATTGCCTGGAATTCCACTGGCGGGACTTTTGTGAAGACTGCCACTTGAAGCAGACAGGGGTGGGGTGAGGGGGTCACGTTAGCTGGTGGTAGCTAGTCCAGTAGGAAGCTGATCTAGTCCTGACCCCTTTTGGGGACCAACAAGGAGGCAAGAAGAGCCTGTGAGGTGCGTTGCTTTACATGAGGTGAGGGACCCTGGGGCCCATGGAGACTAAGGCTGGAGGTGCCTGTCCCCTATGATCAACCTGAGTCCATTCAACTTGCTGCACCACCTGGTGGGCCACAGTCATCCGGAACGAGGAGGGCACCTCAGGAATGACACTACTGAAGGGTGGTTCAAAGGGTTTCATGGGAGAACAGATCTGGTCCCAGGAGGGCTGAGGCCATCTTTGGATTGCAAGGAACAGGAAAAAGAAGGCCAACTTTGTCTAGTGTGGGGATGCACTACCCCACTGTATTCCATCTCTGATCGTCCAGTTAAGGCCCTAACTGGACAAGTCTGCTCCTAGGCAAGGTATTTTCCAGGCTGGACTAGGCAGGCTTTCCCACCGCTGTGGCAAGGGTCATGCGGAAGGTCTGGACTGACAAGGGCCTTTCCAGGAGTCCTTGAAAGCTGCTGTGCCTATATCTTGAGTCTGTTTTCTTGGCTTTGTCTTCTTGCTCCTCCGGCTGAAGCCTTCTGTGGCTACTAGGACTGACGGGTAGCAGGGCTCAGGTGAGAGGATCCGGCCTCTCTTCTCACTGGAGTCTGTACTGCCTGAAATTTCTAACTCCAGAAGATGCCTTGGTCCTGGGTGTTTCCCTCCCTCATTCTCAGCCTGCTCTTACCGAGGCTCACGGCCGTCTCCCTTCAGCAGGTGAGGGAGGGCTGGTCTTTCCACGTGTGAAGGAATAGGGGTCATTTGGTGAGCTAGCCTTACTACCTCCCTTATCTCTGGGGCATTGGTGGTCCCTAGAGGAGACCCAGACAGCTAGAAGGCCGGTGGGGTGGGTAAAGAAGCTCGGAGGCTTGTCCCCAGGTATATGTGGGGGTCCTTAGGCTCTATCTTGTGTCTTCTAAGGGATCGTTACTGGGGAGACATGTCATCTCATGGATGGGCTAGCCCCACTGATGTGACAGCATCTAAACTGGCAGATATCACTGGAACTGCAGAGGGCCGTGTTGGGCTCTGTTCTCAACTCAGCTGACCAATTCATGTGACCCAGACCAGGAGGGAAACCAGGCTAGGGTTGTGAATATTTATGAACCTAATGCAGAGAGACTGCAAACCCAGGCCTTGTCTCCTAACCGACATCTTTCTACCTGGGCGCATACAAGCCACAGGAGGGCGCTCGAGCTCCACCAGTGCTTATGGCTGGTCCGGCCCTTTCAGTGATTCAGGGATTCCATGGCCTTAAAGCCAAGCTGGGGCTCCAGAAGGCCCAGCAGACAGGGAGTTCTTCCTGGGATGGAGGGCATGGAGAACCGGTGACTGAAGCTGGCTGGATCCTGCGACACCTCCGGTCGTGGAAATGGCTGTGTTCCGCCAGAATAAATGGCAAGGGGCAAGGGCGAGCCGGATGGGGACGGGACGCCATCAGGACTTCCCCAGTCTGGTGACTTCTCTCCCTGAAGCCTGTAGGCCTCCCCTCAGGAGCCAGGGAGCAAGGAGTGGGTCCCATCTCAGGGACAGCTGAATAATGCATGATACACAAACGGAGGCGTCAACACCAAGTGAGGGGGAAGGGAAGGGAAACCCAGTCTGTGTTAATATTTATTAAACCCACAGCCCGTCATTCAAGAGCCTCATAAATATTAATTCCTAGTTAAACATTTATATGAACGAGATTGCTTCTCCTCCCCCTCAAAGAACCTGTTTGAAGCTGGTGGTTATGGTGGCCTTGGGGGAAGTGGGGGCCTCCAGGGAGCGCTTGGGAGGAGGGCTAGAACGAGTCTGCTGGCCTTCTCCCGCCTTTGCAGCCTCTGGCCCCAACCAGCGCCTGCTTTAGTCAGAACCTGTCTGTTTTCCACACCCAAGTTCCCTAATGGCTCCAGCTGACCTTCAGGTACAAGCCAAGACCTCCTGGTGAAGGCCCTCATCTCAGGCTGCAAAACCAGTATTTCTAACAATTAGCTCCTGTATCTGTCAGTCACGTATGTGTAGCAAGGTTTAGTTGGCAGGAGATGTTGGGAATCTGGGAGAAGGTAACAGACGTGGTGCCAATGCACGGGCTCCTGGCAGCTTGCTCTTCAGCATGCTGGGTGCCGGTCTCTGGGGTCAGAGCATCTTCAGGCTGTGTTCCTGGCTGTCCCAGTCCCGGGGCCAGCAGTGTCTTTGTTCTGCTCACTTTGAGTATTGCTGTGGCTGACTGGGGGTCGTTAGGCCCAGATCTGATTTCTGTCATCACATGAATAGAACATGTCTGCCCCACGTTCCCCACCCCAGCCCTTCTCACATTTTGTTAAGGCTCACTCAGCTTTAATCCAGCTGTAGCCAACTTGTAACACGGTATAGCATGGGGATCTAACTTCATTTTGCTCCACATCGCATCATCCGCTACCCTGCCACTGTGTCCCCCCTGATTCGCAGGGTCCCCTCTGACCTACACGAGCTCCCACGTGCCTGTTCAGAGTCAGCGTGCTCCTTGGTGGCACCTTGCCTGCTTTCTGTCATTTTATTTTTAGTTGCCATGGCTATGCAGCCTGTCTCCGTCCTGGCAGAGCGTGCCCTTCCCCTGCCTTCTTTCCAATCAGCTTCCCCATTCAAGGGCTTTTTATTCTTCCTTCACTGGCTGAGAATAGGGTTGTCGAATTTCCGAAAAGAGCCTGCAGGAACTGTGATTTGCATGATATTAACAGAGAGACTAATTTGGGGACAATTGTTGGCGGTGCTATCCAGAGCCCCCGCTCTCACACACCCCACACCCCACTCCCCCACCCCCACGTCTGACCACCTCACCTTCTCCTTTTAGTTGCTCTGCTGAGTCCTTTCACAGGGCCTAGCCATTCGCTGGTAGCTTAATTCCCAGCTACTTAATTGCTTCAGCTGTTGTCGTGAACAGGTCTTATTTGCTGGCTGGGTCCTGCGGTGTGCAGGAATATTATTGATCTTTGTGGCTTTATCTTGTAGCTGTAGGCCGTTCCAGCAGTCTGTTGATCCGGTTACATTTCCTACCCAGGTGCCTTGTTATCCACAAGTCCTGGCAGCTTTATCTCTTCCTTTCCCGATCTTAAACCTCTTGTTACTTTTCTGTGACTTGCAGTGTTGCTCCGGACTTTCGGGATTATGTCAGGCAGTGAGGCGATAAGAGATGTCTTCGTGTGACGTGACTTCCGGTCATGCAGAGATTGGAGCTGGGAGGCCTCTCGTGTCTGACATTTCCCGAGGGTTTGGAAGATGGGTACCGCCAAGGGAAAGGGAAGCCTTTCACTGAAGCCTTCCGGGAGTGTGAGAAGTTCTGAATAGGCATTGAGGTTTACAGCTCCCCTCCTGTGTTCACTGTGATACTGTCTGTGGACACTCCCCCCAGCTCTGGGCGTCTCTCACTCCTCTCTGATGGGCCCATTGCTATTACTCTTTAACCACTTTGTTCAGTGCTGTTGATTGGAAGGTGAACTGTTGTTTTATGCACCTCTAAGAAAGAAAAAACACTGCCTATAAAACCCTGACACGATTCTTTATCATATAGAAGCCCTACTTTATATTCAGCAAAGAACTGCTTTGGACTTATTTAATCATAGGTTTTATCATAGCTCACCCTATGCATACATAAAGAGGAAAATAAAAACAGGTTAAAGTGGGACTACGGTATCTGAACATCCAGAACCAGGATCCTCGGAAGTGGGTTCCAACTGGTGTTCCTGGGGCCCTTGCTTTGCCAGCAGACTCAGACCTAGTGCCACAAGAGAACACGCAGATTGCAGCGTTCACAAATAGATGAATCCTGTCTCTCAGGCTCCGTGCGGAGCTGATGGCGTCAGTCTGAAGGCACTGAAACTTCCTGATCTGACTGGAATCTTCTAGAAGGCTTATAGACAACTCCGGCGGAACACTTTCTCTGAATGGCACTTGATGCGTTGTCAGTAGGCCCTGGCTGTTTAGGTCTCTGGAGGTGCCGGGTCTGATCGCAGCATGATCACACAGGCTGCTGCCTGCACCCTCAGGCTGGGGGCCCATCTGCAAGTGCAAGCTGTAGGGACATGAATGCTTCCAGACCTGATGTCACCATGTACCGTGATGGAGCACATGGCTAAGGTGACCTGGTCTCACAGTCATGGCAATGAAATGGGTAAACTGAGGTAGGGCTCGAGAGATCAGTGGAATGGCAATGGAGATGTTAATACTCCATGGGTAGGAGGAGAGGGGAGGGTAGCCACTGGCTAGACCCCTTCCTCCTTCTTCCTTCTCAGGTTATATGTGAGTGTGCGTGTGCGTGCGTGTATGTGTGCATGTGCGTGTGTGTGTCTGTGTGTGTCCGTGTGTGTGTGTGTGCATGTGTGTGTGTGTGTGTGTCCGTGTGTGTATATGCGTGTGTCTATGTGTGTGTGTGTGTGTGCATGCATGTGTGTGTGTGTGTGTGTGTGCGCGTGTGCGTGTCCCTGTGTGTGTGTGTGTGTGTGTGTGTGTGTGTGCATGTGCATGTGTGTAAAAGCTGGAAGGTTAGTTGTCGGTGACAGGCTAGGGCTGCAGGTTTCACGAGTTGCCGCCCATGCTGCGGGGGTTTTCAGCGAAGCTGCTGCCCACCATGTTCACCCATGCTCCTATAAAGAATCCCTTACCCAGGTTCCTGTACATTAACACCAATAAACTTATTGGTTCACCAAGATGGGCTTAGATGGCTCTGCTCTTTTAAAACTTTTTAATTAAATGAACTAATTTGGTACATTTCTTTAGGTTGTTTGTGCCCTCTCTGGGGAGGTTAGACATTTTTTCTTATTTGTCACCAGGAACTGTAATGAAAGAAGTTGTCATTCTAACGGAGACTGAGTCTAGGAGGAGCCGGGCTTGTTCTTATTTAAGCAATAGCTTGTGCAGCTGAGGCTGTCTGAAGGGCTGCCTTTGGGGCCAGACTCAGCACTGCCATCTTTTCCCATGTGTTATGGAGTGGCAAGCCTTTTGGCTGTAGTAGAAGGTGTATGCTCCCTTCCGTGGGTGTGAAGACAGGTACCAGAGGGTGCAGTGTGTGTCCGGAGGCATTTGCTTGTGTGAAGGAGAAATTACAACGGGAGACAGACATGTGGGTGTGATCTTCCACCATACCTTCTGATTTGGCCGGGAAAGTCGGGGAGAAGAAGGATGAAGTCAGTGGAGGTGCTACCTTGACATTCCTCAAAGCTGGACATGTGCAAGGGAAAGAAAATATACATTTGACCTGTGCTGAAGAGCCCCTTCTGGGATTTGAACCTCGGAACTCATGGAGAGAATGAACAATGAGAGGAAGGCAGACGTTTGAGAGGTGGTGTGTGACACTCACTTCTCCAGGTCATAGGCCTGTGTTCACAGGAGAGGTAAGAGGGTTCATTCAAAAGGGACCCCAAGAGTTGTGTGGGGGCATTTGCGGTGTTGCCAAGGTCCATGGTGGAGATGAAAGGAGAGGAAAATGGAGAAAAGGTTTTGTTTGTGTCACTGCTAAGCAAAGGTGACAAGATCTGTGTAGAGCCAGACTGTCTGGGGAGAAGACTGACAGAGGGTTGGGTGTGTGCCTGTGACAATCAGGAAGGCTTAAAGCTTGAATTATAGTCCACGAAAGGTATAGAAGGCAAACCCCAAACGAAACAAAACTCGTTCCTCTCTTCTGCAAGGCCTGCTGGGAGTAAGGAGATGTCCTTAGTGAGGACAGCCCTAGCTGCTCACCTTGTCGAGTGGCCAAGGTTGCAGCTGAGGACTAGCTAGGCATCTAGCGAGCTCGCCGGAGTAAGGATTTGTTGGCTCTCTACTAACGAACGGGCAGAATTGTTGGACTTTGGGAGATGCTGGAGCTGAGAGTGCCTGTCTCATGGCAACACCCCGAGCACTGGGGACATGGGTAGCAGTGGATCCATATGGAGGTAGAGGTCTCATGGCAACACCCCAAGCACTGGGGACATGGGTAGCAGTGGATCCATATGGAGGTAGAGGTCTCATGGCAACACCCCAAGCACTGGGGACATGGGTAGCAGTGGATCCATATGGAGGTAGAGCGGGGCGTATTACAGGGGTGTGGGTGATCCTGTCGACGTTGCATTCCTCCTACCAGGGCAAGCTTACTGGAGGCGGGTGTGTGGCTGTGACACGCCCTGCATGTCACTGTGGGGGGATTTAGTTTGAGGGTGTGAAGTGAGAAGGTGCTTCCTCAGGATTGGCAGAAACAGAAACCTGTTGCTTGCCCAGACCAGAGTCCTCTCAGCAGGGAGAGGTGGCTGATGGGAAGGCTGCAGGGCTCCTGAGGAATGACCGTGTGTTGCAGAGCTACATAAAGTTCCTCTTGCCTTTGTCTCTGTATCCAGCTTCATTTGTTCTTTTTTTTTTTTTTTTTAAAGATTTATTTTATTTATTTATTATATGTAAGTACACTGTAGCTGTCTTCAGACACTCCAGAAGAGGGCGCCAGATCTTGTTACAGATGGTTGTGAGCCACCATGTGGATGATGGGATTTGAACTTATCACCTTCGGAAGAGCAGTCGGGTGCTCTTACCCGCTGAGCCATCTCACCAGCCCTGCTTCATTTGTTCTTAGTAACGTGAGTGACAGGTCTTCTCACACCCACCTGACTGATAACGTTCTTCCTGGCTGCTGATGGCGCTCTGTATTCCGTTAACCTCCGAGTTCCACGATCAATTGGCGCTTGCTTTGGACATTTGACCGTGGTCGATTTAGAGACCTCCCACTCATTTTAATATTAGAAGGTTCCATCATAAAACGTTGTAACAGAGTGCCTAACAGTTTTGGGGGAGTGTTGGGAAGAACAGTGAAAACAACAGGTTGCGGAGTTGGTGTAAGGGGGCCCTGCGTGGATGGGGAAAGCTTGGTCAGAAGCTTTGAGGCCATTTGATGCAAATTCCAGTGCTCAGTGGGGTTGGTTAGTGAGGGAGATGCCTGAGCCTCCACTAACATATGTGCTGTTGCCACTGCTGCTGCGTGCATACCAGAACTGAGTGGTCAGTGCCCGCTGCTGAAGACTCCACATGCTCTTGTTTGAGATGTGAGAAATCAAAACCTAAGTTTTGACAAGACTCAAAACCAGTCAGACAGCTGGACACAGGTGTTCACGGTGTGTCACGGTGACCTAGTGCTCAGAAGACAATCATGTCTCACCCCTTTCAAGGCTCATGGAGCATCAGGAAGAGGGCATGGGAAAGCAGAGCCGGAGGAAGGGTTGGAGTGGAGTGGTGAAGCAGTTTCTTCTGGGCCTGATGTGTCCATCAGTCAGCGTGGAGCAGAAGCTCTTGGGTAGCCTATAGAATAGCTCAGCTGTGCAGTCATGACAACGAAATAAACAACACCTGCAGTGATAGCTAGACTTGTGCTGTTGGGGATGGGTCTGTGACTGCTCCCACTCTGGATTGAATGTGGAATGTCTCCATACGCTCATGTGTTTGAACACGTGGTCCTCAGATGGGGGCACCCCTTGGGCAGAGTGTGTTGTTGTGTTCTGTTGCTGTGTTGAAACACAGTGACCAGTAACAACTTGAGGAAAACTTTATTTGGCTTATAGTCCCAGAGGGCCAGATCTATAATGGTAGGGAAGGGATGGAAGCAAGAGAAGGAAGATGAAGTCACATCTCAGCCATACACAGGAAGCAGAGACCATGAGGTGGAAGTGGGCAACGCTATGAGCTTCAAGGGCCACTGCTGGCAACTTTCTTCCTCCAACAAGGCTGCACGGCCCAAAAGCTCCACAGCCTTTCTAAGTAGTGTCACATACGGGGGACCAAGTGTTCGAATCTTTGAGCCTGAGGGCAACATTCTCATCCAACAGGGTATAACTGGCAAGTATCTGGGAAGAGGGTTGTCTTAGTCAGGGTTTCCATTCCTGCACAAACATTATGACCAAGAACTTTGCTGTTCATCACTGAAGGAAGTCAGGACTGGAACTCAAGCAGGTTAGGAAGCAGGAGCTGATGCAGAAGCCATGGAGGGATGTTCTCTTCCACCCTACAGCTGCCAGTGCTCTTGGGGGTGCCATAGTGTACAAGAGGGGAAGGTTTGTCGGTAGAGCAATTCCATTACACTATGGTGAGGTCATCACCAATTCTGGTGTGGAAAGCTGCCCTTCCTTCACCCTGTGCTTCTGAAATAGCCACAACAGACCATTGGTTCTCCAAGGTGAGTGTAGGCAGAATCCTCCATTTGGTTTGGTGGTGTCCTACCAGGGGCAAACATAAGTTCTTATTTTATTTTATTTTATTATTTTTTTTTAACGTTTTTTAGGTAAATTCCACAAGACTCTTCTGTACCTAGTGGAGATCTGCATGGCAGTCCCACACAGACAGCATCACAGACCCCACTGGCTAGAGGACACTGTCCCCAACAAGCCTACTGCTACTCCAAGTGGCAGCTATAAGTAAAGGACTCACTCTTCATCATCATACTTCTGACCAACTGGTTGGCAATTCGGGCCCCCAGATGTCCTGCCTGCAAGGGAAAGGTAAATCATGGTTCAACATTCCAACCTTGTCGGGCCCACGGGCAGTCCTGGTGGGTGGTCAGCCCCTTGGGCCGTCCCATTAGGGCCCACGGGCAGTCCTGGTGGGTAGGTAGCCCCTTGGGCCGCCCCATTAGCATAACCCCCTGTACAGAGTTTCTCCTACCATCAGGTGATTTTGAGTTTCTTAGAAGCTCATGTGTCAGGCCAACTTGGCTCAGACATCAGCCCAGCAGCATGGAGGGAACATGTCCAGAGACTTTCTGTTCAGAAGACTTTATCCGGGTTTTCCTGACCACAGAGAGATGCTTCTGTTTGTCATTCGTTGAATCAGCTGGGTAGGCAGAAGTTCCTTTCTCCCTCAGGGTTCGGTTCTTTGCATCGCGCCAGGAGCTGAGCGCTCAGTTGAAGAGGACGGTCTCCCCCATAAAGGACGGTGGAGAGCTTTTGCTGCCGCCCCTAGAAATTTGGCGGGTATTTGTCACTGGGCTCAGAGGAGGAAGTAGGATCAGATACAGGGAAACGCCGGGGCCAGGGGGTGGGAGCGGGTGGGTAGGGTAGCAGGGCCGGGAGGGGGGAGGATATAGGGGACTTTCTGGATAACACTTGAAATGTAAATGAAGAAAATATCTAATAAAAGTTGAAAAAAAATAAATATTTTAAAATATAAATGAAATAAAATGTTCCAAGTTTTACATAAAAAAAAAAAAAAAGAGTATTTATTTGCATTTGGGCTGGTGCAAGAATCAGGGCAAACCCAAGCAAGGAGCGTGTGACTTCCCTTTTGTCTTGGTAATCCGATGATTCCCCAGACCCCGGGACTTGGGGACTTTGTTTATTGCTTCGTTTGATTACTACCTGGTGTGATCTCTTTGTTTATTACCTGGTTTGATTACTTTATCTTTGCTCTGAGAACTGACCCTGTTCTCTGCCAGTACCTAGAATGGTATAAAAGCAGACTGGGAAAAAAAAATAAAGCCACTTCAGCCTCAGCACTGGCTGGAGTCAGGTTATAATGTTATCTAATTGTCTTTTTCTTTTCAGTCCTCCCTCCCTCCCTCCCTTGAGAACCTGTTGACTGACTGAGCTGGCTTGGTCAGAGGACCAAGGACAGGAGTAACTGTGCCTCCATGTGGAAACTGCCAAGCAAGCTCTGAAGGTCTGACTCCATTCAAAGTCAACTTTGTTCTTCGATTGTGGACGACCTTTGTTGGGAAGACCCTGCTATTTAAGATCACCATCTATCATGTTCAGGTAGCTCCTCTGGGCTTGGCATGAAACAGAGGACTTCCCTTTTCTGCCTGATCTTATTTGGGGAGACTGACCCTCACATCCTCTACCTGAGGAAGGTTACATAGTCTATGAAACCTACAAGTTCAACTTCGTCTTTCCCAGATAAGAGCCTGCCCAGCATGTACCTGGGATTCCTGGAATGTCTCTCCAGGTAAACGAGACATTCACAGTCCTTTAAACTCCAGCCGCTGACTGATATTCACCCTGAAAACTCCTTCCCACTCTCCGAGGTTCATATACAGCCCTTCTTCACCCCAGATAACATGGATTGCACACCTGTCTGTTTGAAGGTCATCTGAGAGAGCTGTTTTCCTGAGTGCCCTCTAAAAGAGCGGTAACACTACACTCCTCAGAGACACCCCCACGACCCCCAGCTACACTGGGATCCTGCAGACCCCACCTCTGTCCCAGGCTGTGCTTCGCCTTCCCAGCGTGGTGTGCAGTGGTGCCTGGATACCCTGAGGGAGAAAGCAGAACTCAGTGGGCTTTTGAGTCTGTGCCCAAGACTGTGGGCTGGGACTAGGGGACAGGAGAGAGGCAGAAAGGGACCAAGGGAGAGTGTGGAGTGAGTGGCTGGCCCCTGCAAGAAGCTGCATGGGAAGGAAGGAGGACACACTGTGTCCTCTACCCATGTGCTAAGGCTTCCTCACAGGCTGGAGTCCTAGGTCTGGGCCTCTGACTCTGTGGAGAAGGTTGGAGGTGTTGGGGTGCAGGCTAGCTCAGATGAGGCCTCCAGGATGGCCAGCAGGAGCAGGTGTGGGAGGGCCAATGGGAGGCAGAGGGTGTAGGGGCTCACCAGGGTCCACTGCTCCTACCTGGTCTCTGAACAGGAAACTCCTAAAAGGGACAGTGTTTCTGTTTGCCACTCTGGGCTGGCTCCACTGGGAGAAGCTATGGAAGAAGGGATAGAGAGAAGGAGGAAAGGAGGAGTGGGTAGAGGAACAGAGGGAGGGATGGAAGGAAGGAGGGATAGGGGGTAGATGGATGGAGAGGTGGAGGGATGAAGGGGTCCATGGAGGGTGGCAGAGTATGGAGTAGTGGATGCAGGGAGAGATGGATGGGAAACGGGAGGTCAGATGGAGAGACTGATAGAAGGACGGACAGAAGGATTGGTGGAGAGATGCAGAAATGCAGACGGGAGGGTGGGACTGGAACAAAGGTAGCTAGCCCTTCAAGAGCTTCATGGGCTTCCTCAGTGGTGTTAGGGCTTTTACCTGTACATCCTTTTCAATACAGGAGCCTGCGGAGTCTCTCTCCCACAGCCTCTGCGAGTCTCTTGAGACATAGGGGAGGGGTCAGGGTCATAGACTAACTTAGATCACATCACAGACAAGTGACCAAAGCTCAGCCTTTTAGATCTGTCAAGTCAGGCGCTCCTTCCAGGATGGGGACAGTGCTTGCCGACTGTCCTCAGTCTGGACTGGACTGTGCTCCCCAGTCACTTGCAGAGTGAGCAATGGAGCTTTGGGGCAGGGGCTTGGTCTGGTGAATTATTCAATGATTTAAATGAGATAGCAAAGGGCTTTTTTATTGATTTGCATATAAAAGTTATGAAACCCAATATATCCCAAACATGGGTAAATTAGTGGGCCATAAAAAGCCCTAGCTCGCTGATTTCTAGGTAGCCAGGAGTTCCAGGCTGGGTAAAGGTCAGTGAGAAAGGATGGACGCAGTCTGTTAATGGCCCGGAGACGGTGTGTGTAAGAATTTATCCCTTCCCATGCTACGATCACTCCTCCCTGGTGGCATCTTAAACGTGCTCCTGTGTGTATAACGTTAATTTAGTCATAAAATAGAAGCAGCAGTTCAGGGGCTACTGAAGCATTAAATCCACAGCATTGGAAGTACTTGTCGGTCTGGCTGCCAGGTCGGGAAGAGAAAGAGCGTTCAGGACAGGCCTAGCCACTTTAACTAAGCTCCTGGGAGCCTCTGTGATCACTTACAGTCCTTGGACCTGGGCACCACCTCGGAGCCACTTGAAGCTGGGTGCCCTCTTCTCAGGATGAAGACCTGCTCATGAGGGCATTCTGCCCAAGACAGTGTGTCCTGGACTGGCCAGCTCTCACCCGATCCTTGTGTGTGATGGGGATAGGTGGTGCTTCCTGGCAGGGTGGGTCAGGAAGGACACACAGCCCGCTAGGAGAGAAAAGTTTGATGCTTCCTTCCCTGTCCCATCTGCAACCTTGTCTTAGAAGGTAGTGGGGATGGCTGTGGCAAAGGACAGGGAAAGAGGAAGGCGGAGCCACCCTTCACAGTATGAGTTGACTTCTCTAGGGCTCGCAGAGGTGAGTGCCGCGTGCAGACCTGCTGCTGACCGGGTGTGCAGAGCCATAGCTGCAGCAGCAGAGGAGCCAGCCCGGTGCCCTCTCCTGGTTCCCGCTGTGCTGCCTCACAGGGCGGGGCTCAGTAGGAACCTGCAGAGGCGTCTTGGCACTGGATGCTGTGGACCTGTGTGAGTTGGGTTGTTTCTTGACACAGCTGCCCTTCATTGGTCCCTGGTGCTGTCACCGTGTGTGTGTGTGTGTGTGTGTGTGTGTGTGTGTGTGTGTGTGTGTGTGTGAGAGAGAGAGAGAGAGAGAGAGAGAGAGAGAGAGAGAGAGACCTGTCATTGTTCCTGTTCCGAGGCCTCAGACTCAATAAGGCTACTTTAGGAGGTTTCCCAGGGGCCTATTGAGGGAAACAGGGCTCCTGAGCAGAAAGATCCAGAAAACTCCTCATGACTCGGGTGAGGGGACACAGGGACACCCCCCATCCTTTGATGTCTGAAGGTCTGAGAGGTGTGTCCCTGACTCAGCGTCAGGTGTTGTGCTGGAACGAGACCCACAGGGAGTGATGGGGAGAAGGTAGACCAGGAGCAGATGAGACAGAGCGGAGTCAGCATGAGGAATCCTTGGGGGGTGTGTGCACCAAGGGCAGCAATGATAGATCCACTCTGCCTAGCTGTCTGCAGTCTGTCCTTCCAGCTGAAGACTTCCTACCCTACTGTTGCTGGTGGTAGGCCATATTACATCACCCATCTAACCCTGTTCCCTCTCCTTATAACATGGAGACAGTGATCACAGACACTGGCAGCCTTGGTAAGAGCTCACTGCTGCTTTCTCCAGTCCAGTGGTGTGGAGGAGGTGGGCAGCTGGAGCTGGGGGACCTGCTATGGCCTTTGTTCACCCAGAGAAGGATGTTGGGCAGTGGATCATTCCAGGTCTTGGGAGGATCTGGGGATACTGGGGCTAGTCCCTGTCTGGTCTTTTGATTTGGGTACATACGACAGGGTGAGATGACAGCATGATATCCTGTCTACCTTCCTGGCCCAGGCACTTACCACAGTGTGGCTGAATAGGCAGAAGGAACATGGGCAGGACACTGGGTCAACCCTTCTCATCTCTCTCTACCTCCCAACCCTATGTAAGACACCTAGGCCAGGGCCAGTATGGGCTGGATCTTGGCCAGGCGGGTCCCTCCAGCTGCCTGAAGAGCCTGATGGGACAATTTGCAGCAGTGATTTTCCACCTGACGGCTGATGGATGTTGTGTATTACAGTCCTTTAATCAGTGCCACGGTCCCTGGAGCCTCTAACAGGCTGTGTGTAAGAAGATGAATTGGGCTGAATTTGTCAGCAACAGGGTAGGGGCTGTGGGGTGTGTGTGTGTGTGTGTGTGTGTGTGTGTGTGTGTGTGTGTGTGTGTGTTCTAAGTATGCCCTGCTGGCTGTAGTGGGAAGGAGACAGGCTCAGTCTAGGAGTCTTGGGGAAGGCTGTGTCCATGACATAGTAGGGATCACATGAGGCTCCCATAAGAGCCCAGAGCCATGGCCTTTGTACAGCAGGCTCCGGAGCATGGTTCTCTCACTCTGGGGTCTTTCTTCTTTGCTTTTGAGGGCCCAGCATCACTTCAGCCTCTGTTCTGCTCGGGATCTTGCGTTCTCAACTGCGGGTATCTCACCACCAAGGGAGAAATCACATACTCACTTTATGTGGATGAAATCAGATGTGCAGAACTAGGCAGATGCAGGAAACAGGGGCTCTGTGGGCAGACTGTGTAGCTCAACACTGAGAGATGTAACTCAGAGACACAGAGAGGAATGCTTCAGGGACCAGAAAGTCAGGACACAAGCAAGGATGACACTTTGTGGCTGCTCCTTGTAGACATCAAACATGACACCTTCACTCTGTGGACCCCAGTCCTGGATGATGCAGTCGTCTGTGTCCATACAGTTTGCCTCTGGTGCCCTGGGGTTTTGGGTAAAAGGTGGGGACTGTCAGCTCTTTCCCGTGGAGGGTTTAAAATGAGAAAAACCTACGTCCTGTGTGTGAGGTCCTGTGTGTGATCGAGACAAAGCCCTCCCACATCACTCAGAGAGGGTGAGGAGCTAGGACAGGCACAGTTCCTCAGTGGTCCACTCAGCCCCTCCTGGGAGCTACCCAGGGACTGCTTCAGCGGGCAGCAACTGACAGCTTTGGGAAGGATGTGTTCTGTGCACAAAGGGCAGATATCAATACTTGTCACCTGGCTGTCCTGTGCTATGTTTGAAAGGATGTAAAAGGGGTCATTGGGGGTGACTTTAGCTGAAACCTGAGACTCCTAGTAGTGGGAATATGGAGCCTGAAGTGGCCACCTCCTGTAGCTAGGTAGGACCCCCAGTGGGAGGGATAAAGACACCAACCCACACACAAAACTTGTCCAAAATTTGCCTTGTCAATAAGAAATTCAGGGACAAAGATGGAGCAGAGGCTGCGGGAATGGCCTACCAATAATTAGTCCAACTTGAGACCTATCCCAAGGGCAAGCACCAACCCCTGACAGTATTACTGATGCTCTGCTTGCAGACAGGAACCTAGCAGATCTGTCCTCTGAGAGGCTCCACCCAGAAGCTGATGGAAACAGATGCAGAGACCTACAGCCAAATATTGGATGGAGCTCGGAGAGTCTTATGGAAGAGTTGGGGGAAGGACTGAAGTCCCTGAAGGGGATAGGAACTCCACAGGAAGGCCAACAGAGTCAGCTAACCTGGACCCTTGGAGTGCTCAGAGACTGACCCACCAACTAAAAAGGATACACAGGCTGGACCTAGCACCCTGTCCCCCAATATGTAGTAGATACACACAGCTCAGTCTTCATGTTGGTCCCTCAACAACTAGATTTGGGGCTGTCCCCAAAGCTGTTGCCTATCTGTGAATTCCTTTCTTCTAACTGGGATGCCTTGTCTGGCCTCAGTGGGAGAGACTTGATGTGTTTGGTGGGGGGACACCTAGGACACCCTTCTCAGAGAAGGGGGAGGGAGATGGGGGGAGGGACCGTGTGATTGGGAGATGGGGGAAGCTACTGGGATGTAAAATTAATCTATATATTAATGGGAAATCGGGGGGGGGGGGAGTGAGGGGCAATGAGAGCTCCAGTCTTGGACACGAGGGTTTGGATACAATGTGTGTGTGGCTCTGTCTTCCACTCACCTGCCGGGTCACATGGCTTTCCTTTTTAGACCTACCTTTGTAGGAAGGCAGTCTTCACACTTTCTGGATTCGAAGTCTTTATTAGTCACTCACACACCGTAGTTGGTCTTCCCCTCTTGGCAGCCCCGCTGGTGGTGCATTTTGGCTGTTAGGCATGTAGTAGTTTGCACACATTTGTCAAATGCTTCTCCTTCACTGCATGAGGATTCTGTGGCCCAAGACATGGCTGTGTTGAAAAGCACGTTCTCACAAGCTTTCTTTGTTGATGGTGATGGTGTACCCTGGGAGTTAGGCAGGAACTGAATTAATTCTTTCCCAATGCAAAGAACGTCCCAAGCCATTTGCTAAGCAGAACAGCTTTGCTCCTGTCCTGTGCCACACCAGACTCATGGGCCACTCATGGCTATTTAGAGTTTAAATTAATTTAATTGAGTACGATGTAAAATTCCACATCTGGAACTGGACCAATCACATTTCAAGTCACAGTAATTGCAAGGACAGGAACAACGGGACACACAATTAGCCTGCTCAGTGGAACGGTGACACAGGCGACTGTCTCAAATAGAGGTGGCAAGGGACAGTGGCCAAAATGTGCCACATGTCACAAATACCAACTGTGGGTCACAGGGTCAAACTGCACTGAGCTCAGGAACAGCCCAGCAAGGTAATAGCAGACCCCTCAGGGGTGAATCAGTGGGAATGGTCATGTTCGAAGAGACAGCCCCACAGGAAGCTCACAAAGTCTTGAGCTGGAGCTGCTGGTTCAAGCCTGGGCTGCAGTGGACCTGGGCAGAGGGGCCTGGCTCTCCTGTGCTCTTACTTCTCAAGTATGCACTTTGGGTCAGCTGTCCCTCTGATGGGTTCTGTCCCCTGTGCCTCCATTTCTGCCCACACCTGTGGTCCCCTTGCTTCTGTCCAATGGCTCATGCGATTGACAGTTGCTGCTTTCACCCAAATGGTGATGTCTCTTCTTCCCAATTCTTTGTGCTTGGAAAAAAATTTTCAGATGCTAACTTAGGAGAGGGAGGGCCACACAGAGGAAAGGCCAGGGAGAGGCTTGGTGCACAGATGGCTGTCTGAAGCCAATGACAGATACTACTGCAGGAGAACCAAGCCTGCCTTGAGTCTGGACTGCCCGTGTTCAGAGTCATGAGAAAGGAACTCTGGTTTCTGAAGCCTTTCTGTCCGTGTGCTCTGGTGTGGAAGTCACACAGGATCTGTTTTCTGCATTGTTTTGTTTCTTCTTAATGCTGTTTCCTGCCATGATGTTTGCCTGCCTATTACTTCCATGAGCCATGACTCTGGGACCCCACTTCATCCACCTGGAGACATCTCAGTACAAGAGTCTAATGGCAGGCCGTCAGCTTGAAAAGGATGCGTGTCCCTGGGTTGATTTTAGGAATGCTGTGTCAAGAGGGGCCCACCACTCCCAGAATGGATCAGAGCTGCTGTGTCAGGAGGGGCCCACCACTCCCAGAATGGATCAGAGCTGCTGTGTCAGGAGGGGCCCACCACTCCCAGAATGGATCAGAGCTGCTGTGTCAAGAGGGGCCCACCACTCCCAGAATGGATCAGAGCTGCTCCTGATCTCCAGTGGGAGGTCCCGGGTGCAGAGTCTGGTTAGCTTCACTGGCAGCCAACACTCTGCGTGGCACAATCTCTCTGCAGAAGAGCCACCCTGGCCTGGAACTGCACTGGGGTGGACTCTGGGAAGCCAGGATCTCATTGCCCGTGGATGTAGCCCATACACTTATTCAGTGTTGAGGCTATTTGATCAGTTCACATCCTCACTTGTCCCACGTGAGTGACCATGTCTCCACAGCCTGGCCAGAGGACCCTGTCATGGGCTTTCTTCCTTTCATCTGTACGACATGTCAACTCAGGGGAGATTTCTAATGTGATGAACTATATTAACAAATATTAAATCTTAGGGGCTGGAGAGATGGCTCATCAGTTAAGAGCACTGGCTGCTCTTCCAGAGGCCATGGGTTCAGTTCCCACCAGCCACTTTCTGGCTGATAACCACCTGTAACTCCAGTTCCAGGGGATCCAATGCCCTCTTCTAGCCTCTGTGGGCACCTGGCACATACATGGTATATAACAAGCATGTAGGTAAAGCAGTCATACACATAACTTTAAAAAAAGTACAATCAGATTTATGCAAAAGCTCATACAAAATGTTCATAGCCATTCTGCTTGTGGTGAGAGCTTTCTTTTCTAGAATTTTCCTATTTTTTCTGTTTGCTCAAACAAACAAACAAACCAACAGCAAAACGATACCAAAACCACCACCACCACCACCAATAACAAATAACCCAACAATCTTGTTGGTGATTTGTTAGTATCTTAGTCAGGTTTCTATTCCTGCACAAACATCATGACCAAGAAGCAAGTTGGGGTGAAAGGGTTTATTCAGCTTACACTTTCCACACTGCTGTTTATCACCAAAGGAAGTCAGGACTGGAACTCAAGTAGGGCAGGAAGCAGGAGCTGATGTTGAGGCCATGGAGGGATGTTTCTCTATTTCTAGGGCCTCAGAGCGTCAGCCCGGCGCTGGCTTTCACCATCTCTTTCCTCCCGCCATCTTACTCTGCTCCTGCTCCCTCTATGTCTGGGGGCAGTTGCCAGAGGCACGTCTTTCCTCTTTCACCTGTGGTTGTGTCCCACATGGACATTCTGTCTCCATCTCTGCCCAGGGAGTGGCTCCTGCATGGCTAAGCCCTTCTCCCTGTTCTGTCCTGACCTAGGATGGAATTGAACCCAACAGAGCAGTGAAGCCTCTGGTCCCCTTATGGTCCTTGACCTTTTCTTGTGATGGTTTGATTTCAGATCCGTGTGTGTGTGTGTGTGTGTGTGTGTGTGTGTGTGTATGTGTGTGTGTGTGTGTGTGTGTGAGAGAGAGAGAGAGAGAGAGAGAGAGAGATTAGCTCATCTCAAGACTGTTCCTCCAAACCTGCATGGCCTGCAGACCCTGCTGGGATTGAACGAGAGCTGCTGCAGGTAGATGGTTCAAGCCCAGCATCTCTGGGGGACTAGGAGAGTTGGAGTTGAGACCTTTATGTGGGATGTGGGATAGGGCATGTGGCTCCCTTTGTGTGAAGCTTTGTCAGAGGCCCCGGGGAGATGGGGAGAGGAGGCAGGGACAACATGGGACTGTGAAAGGCAGCCTGTTTTCTGGTCAAGCTAGGTTCAAACCCTGGAGAGCCAACAGATTACTCTGCAAGGGTGAGAAGGCCCGTTTGCCATGTTCCCAGACATAGGCTCCTGATACTTATGAGGACTCACGTCAGTCACATAATAGGCTGTTCAGGCTCCACCCTCACAGTTACCTGAGTAGCATACCAGGTATGCTACTCTCCACAGTTACCCTGCAACAGTAAGGTAGCCCAGCCCACTATAAAAGGGGCTTCTTTAGCCCCTCCTCCCTCTCTTGCCTTTCCTGTCTCTTTTCTCTCTCACCTTTCACCTTCCTTCTTTTCCCCTCTTCTTCCCTCTCTCCACATGGCCATGGCTGGCCTTTACTTCTCTGTCTTTTCTCTTTCTCTCTCTGTTTTCTACAATAAAGCTCTAAAACCGTGGACCTTCTCTGCTCATCAAGACCTGTCATGCTAGAACAATGGACTAGGCCTTCCCCTAAAGAGCCACATCTAACCTCCCGCCCGGACTTGGGCATCCCTGTGTGAAGCCCAGGGACCCCAGACTGCTCCCTCTCTGCCCCCCAGAACTGGGGCTCCATGGCTTCCCACAGCCAGATGCCCACTGGGGACGGCGTGGAGAGCACACGGCAGTTCCCTGCGTCCACCCACCCAGAGCCCTGGAGCTCTGGCGGGACGTGGGTCATCTCTCCCACACCCTTTATTTCCCCATGTCCAGCGCCTCACAGGTCAAGAGCCTCCAGGTGTCCGGAAAAGAATAATCATGGCGGGCTCTGCAGCTGACACACTCACAATCCTGAGGTCCAGATTAAAGGAATGAGTGTGGCAAAGGTCATGAGTGTGTGTGGTCCATGCCGTGTGGCAGGGCGTGGGGCCATCTGCACAAACACTGTTTGGTAAAAAGCAATTAGCAGGTCAGCTGCATCCGGGGAGTTTCTCATTCTCACGTTCAGGGACAATTTCTTTGCCCTTGTGCGCAGATCCCATGAACACATCCCATCTTGCAAATGACTATCTGAGAGCAAGGCCTGATGACTTACTATTTTAAATAATTTTTGGATCCATTTTAATTTCCTTATATTTAAATTTTTTTCTCTTTAAAATGGAAGTAAAGTGACCAAAATTTATTATATATGTGTATAAAATTTAATAATAATAATAATAATAAATGACAATAAAAGTACAACAGAATGTGTGTGGGGTACAGGATCGTAATCTAAAAACTCAGGAGACCATGGTAGGACATGGAGATCTCTACAAAAAAGAATGAGAAGAAGAGGAGGAAGGAAAAGAGGAGGAGAAAGAAGAGGAAGAGAAGGGAGAGAAGAAGAGGCAGGAGAGGAAGAGGAGGAAAAGAGGAGGGAGATGAGGAAGGAAAAGATAGGAAGAGGAGGAGGAAGAGAAGGAGGGGAGGAAGGATAAGAGGAGGATGAGGAGGAGAGGTGGGAGAAGGGGAGGAGGAACCTCATCTCTGAGGGCGGAGCCTGTCTTGACTTGCAGAGCCCAGGTCAGGAAGCTCACTGATGGGAGAGCCTCCTGTCAGGAAAGCCAAGTGCTGGGGGTCTGTCAAGACCTGAGTCTGGAGAATGAGGGGGAGGGAGCTTTGTTCACAGCTCAGCTTCTCCATTCCAAGTTTGAGAGTCATAGCCGGGTTAGGGCCATGCTGGAGGCGGGGACTTCCTTGTCCAATCAGCAGTGAGGAGACATGGCTTATAAAGACCTTCATGTCTCTGTTGGGAGAGCAGGAAGTTCCCAGGGCCACCAGTCCTACTGCTGTTGGCTCCTTTGCAGTTTGGGTTGAGCCATGTGTAGTTACCGACAGAACATTTCTCCATGACCGCCATGCCACATGCAGAGCCAACTTAAGACAGTGAAAGGACAGAAGACATAGCTTCCATTCCTCCTCATCCCAGTCCAGTCTCCTGTTGGACACCTTCAGGCTAAAATGGCCTTCGGGTCCCTGCAGAATAACAGGCAGCTTGTCGGCAGCCACAAGACACACTCTCTATAGGAAAGCTTGTAGGCGGTGCACAGCGCCACCTGTCAATCAGCTGAGATGGTGAAGCTGGGGCACCCGGTCAGGTCATGTTTTCTCTCTGGAACCCACCGAGTGACAACAGTTCTTCACCTAGGGACAGTTCCCCATCCTTTCTGCTACCTCAGAGCTCTGACAGTCACAGGGGAGCCACACTGAGTGGGAGAGAGACACACTTGTTATGGGGGCTCCCAGGTCAAGCATCGTGCTCAGGGGCAAAAAGCCACATTGAGCTCCTTCCCCTGCACGTGGGTTGGGCTGCTTTTCACACTGTTCAGCTCTGCATAGCCTGCCCACCTCTCTTTCCTGACCACGTTCAAGTCTCACACCTCATAAAAGGCCTCTCTTTATAGGGCTACTGTGGTCATGGCCTGTCACCTGAATGTATTTCTGGGAAGCTTTTCTCTGGGGAGATGGTGGGTCACACTTGTACACACTGCCCTCCTTCTGCTTGGGTCAGGTGAACAGGATCTGCTTGGGGGTGTTCTGTACAGGCCAGAGAATGATTTACAATAGCTTTGGGGTTTTGTTTGGGTTTTTTTGTTGTTGTTTTTGTTTGTTTGTTTGTTTGTTTTTTCGAGACAGGGTTTCTCTGTATAGCCCTGGCTGTCCTGGAACTCACTTTGTAGACCAGGCTGGCCTCGAACTCAGAAATCTGCCTGCCTCTGCCTCCCAAGTGCTGGGATTAAAGACATGTGCCACCACACCCAGCTTAGCTTTTGGGTTTTAATGAGTGAGTTTTTTTTTTTAATTAAGTATATAGCAAGTGTGATGGTTTGTATATGCTTGGCTCAGGGAGTGGCACTATTTGGAGGTATGGCCTTGTTGGAGCAGGTGTGTCACTGTGAGTGTGGGCTATAAGACTCTCACCCTAGCTGCTTGGAAGTCATTATTCTGCTAGCAGCCTTCAGATGAAGATGTAGATCTCTCAGTTCCTCCTGTACCACTCCTGCCTGGTTACTGCCATGTTCCTGCCATGATGATAATGAACTGAACCTCCGAACCTGTAAGCCAACCCCAATTAAATGTTGTCCTTATAACAGTTGCCTTGGTCATGGTGTCTGTTCACAGCAGTAAAACCCTAACTAAGACAGCAAGTAAAAGAATAAATACCACATGACAGATAGATGACATCACACTATGCGCTCAAAGCACCCAGCTAACAGCTCCTGGGAAAGCTCTGTCCAGGCAGGAGGCTGGAGATCCTGAAAGTGTCCCAGGTGGAGTTTAGTCCCCTCAAATCAAGCTTCCAAGTGAAAGAACAAACAGGAACAGGTAGAGATAGCATCATCGGATTGGATGCTCACAATATCCAGCAGAAACCAAGTGGGGAAGATGAGGCAGTCAGCAAGAGATTTTGATTGAATTCCCTCTCCATGGATAGTTTCTCATGGCTGAACTTAAGGCTTCTCTCTTACAGTGGGGATGTTGTATCATAAGATAATCGGTAGCAACCTCTTTTGGAGATGTTTCGCTTTCTCAGGGACACATTGTTTAGAGTCTTGGGCTCTTTTGATGTTCTCTACTCCCCATCAGTCCTAGAGTTGGGGGCAGGGCATCCCCAGTCAAAGAGCCTTGGAGGACACCTGACATAAATGTGCCTAGAATTTGAAGTAGAGGGGAGACAGCCTTTCTACCGCAGAGTCTCAGTGAGTTCAAAGACTGCCCGAGTTTACCAGTGATAGACACCCCTCTGAGAGCAGTTAACTGAGGAACGTTCACAAGGAAGAAGAAAGGCAGAGATCCCCTCCTCATTTCTACTGCGATGCTGGCACAGTCTCCAGCTCGCCTCTCCAAGTGTCCGGTCTCCCGCCAGCAAACCTGTGCAGGAGTTTGTCTTTTGTTCTTTTAGGCTTTAAGAATTAATTTATTCTATTATTATTTATGCATACCATAAGTTAGAGTATCTGTATAGAGGCCTGATGGAGGGAGCTGTATCTGGACCTCACATTGTAAGCAGTTATGAGGTACAAGAAATGGGTTCTGAAAACTTAACTTAGGTCCTCTGGAGAGCAGTGAGCACTCCTGGCTCTGTACCTCTGACTCTATCCACCTCTGTGTCTCTGTGTATTTATTTTGTCTCTCCTGGCACATCAGTCCTTTTCCACGTTGTCAGGTAGCAAGGAGCCCCTCGCCAGAGGCAGTTGTTCAACATTGGGCGCCATAGCACCCAGAGCAGTGGAAAGTAAGTCTCTATACTTTAGATTCCCAGCCTATCTTTTCTGTTAAAGCTGCAGAACACCCCAAGGCTTATTCCAGTGCTGTGGGCCCAGAGCTCTCCACAGTCCTGAGATGAGAAACCAAGAGCAGCAGGATTCACGTGTTGCTGGATTAACATAGGTGTCACCACCCAGGCTGTTAGAACAGGAGAATTCACGGGTTGCTGGATTAACATAGGTGTCACCACCCAGGCTGTTGATACAAAACCTAAGGTGTCTACACCCATCACCTTGGCACTTTAAATTTAGCTTTGTGACAGACAATCATACATGCTAACTCTTGGAGATCTGACTGCTGCTCAGTAGTTCATAATTTCCATCCATCCTAAGGATGGCCAGAACCTTTCCAGTCCCCCAGTTCTGGAACAGTAGCAATGTCTGTTACTGGCTACAACATAGAGATTAAACATCTGTGTTCATGTCTCTACAAAATGCAGTTTGCTCTGGTGGTTTGTTAGAGAGGCACAGCCAGTTCAGAGGAAGCAGGCTCTAGCTAGCTTCATCCCAGGTATCAGTTTATCTCCAGACACCTTCCTGGCCAGGCCTAAGAGTGCTGGCTTCTTCAGGCTGGGACTGGACAGGGCCAGTCTTGCACAGCAGCCTTTGTGCACACATTTTGCTTTGAGCAAGAACAGATGTCTTTTGTATTCCAGGAAGCAGACTTGTTCCTCTGCCTTATCAACTTGCAGAACGCGCTGCACATTCAAGTGGTGGAAACGCCCATTCAGACAAGTGCAAGTGCTTTTCTCTCTGCCTATTGTTCATCTTTTGCCTGGAATCATAATGTATTCTATTTTACCATAGAGGGCTCAAAATTTTGTACAGCCTAATCTTTTCTCCTTTTGGCTTTATCGTTCTTGGTGGTGTGTGTTGTATAGCAGGGTCACCTGTGACTATGTCACTCGTGACTATGCAGAGTGGTCCTGTGGCTCGTCTTCCTCCATGAAATTTCACTGGGCACACCAGACACTGGAATGCATGAAGTTTATGTCGTGGGTCTGACAGGGGCAGGTACAGTTATGTGTCTAATTGATTGGGCTGCAGTTGTCTGGCATTTGATTAACAGGGTTCCCGTCAACAGAACAGTGGAGAAAGCCACATTCAGCCCCTGATCCATTTAGAATGCAAAACTCTCTCTCTCCCGTGTCCCTGTGGCATTGTCTGGTCTCGGTTACCTTTGTCTGTGCACAGTATGTCTCTCTCAGACCATACCAAGGTTGTTTGTTTTGTTTTGTTTTGTTTTGTTTTGTTTTGTTTTGTTGTTTTGGACTGTTGTTCCCACAGGGCCCCCACACTACGGCCTGCTTCATTGCCTTATCCCAAGTTGGGTTTCTGGGAGACACTTGACTCTGATGTTTGTGGGCAGGGGAATTTAGGGTTAGACCATTGCTGGTGGATCAGTGGCAGGGCTACCTCACTAGTGGCAGGGTGACCACTTTCCAATGGGATGAGACTCAACCATGAGTTACATCAGTGAGGAAAAGCAGTTGTTGCTTTACTGTCTGCTAGTCCAGTTTCTGATACTCACAGGCACTCGAGCTGCTGGTGGCCAAGGGTCCCTAGTGGCTGACGTGGATTATTTCATCAGAGAATTATTTGTGTGTGTCAAGCAGCCTTTGTCTTAGTTTGTGGGCTTCCGTAGCCTTGAGACTGATCTCATCCGCCCACGTGTCCCACAGCTTTGCCCGAGTTCCTGCAGGCAAAGTAATCCCTGATTATGGCGTTTCCGGCATGGCATGGGTCATTATTAAGGACTCTGGCAGCATGCTGAGTCATGGATTTTCTCTTCCTCTGTATAGGTCAGACTTGCAGGGAGCTTCATTACTGCTATTTGCTTTTCCCCCTCCCCCTGCCCCTCATTTCCTGCTGAGTCAGAGGTGAACCTGGAGGAGGCCAGTCACATGTCCTCTTCCCATGGTAACTCTGCTCTTACGTAGGCACATTCTTTCTGGGCTGGCAGCTGAGACTCAGTAGCATGTCATATCACATCAGCAGCACAGCCCGCTTACTTTCCAGCTTGCTTGCCACCCTGTCCCATACATGCCGCTCTACAGCTTGCAGGACACTTCCTAATCAACTAGGCATTGGGGGTGTGATTGAAGGTTTGTATACCCTTGATCCAGGAGTGGCACTATTGGAAGGTGTGGCCCTGTTGGAGTAGGTGTGTCACTGTGGGTGTAGGCTTTAAGACCCTCATTCTAGCTGTCTGGAAGTGAGTCTTCCACTAGCAGCCTTCGGATGAAGATGTAGAGCTCTCAGCTCCTCCTGCACCATGCCTGCCTGGATACTGCCACGCTCCCACCTTGATGATAATGGACTGAACCTCTGAACCTGTAAGGCAGCCCCAATTTAATGTTGTCCTTATGAGAGTTGCTGTGGTCGTGGTGTCTGTTCACAGCAGTAAAACCCTAACTAAGACATAGGGAATGTCTCAACATTCGCACGGCCATCAATGTCACTCATTGACACACAGAACATGACACCCCAGACTTTCTCCTTTTGGACATCCTGCCTGCAGACGGAGCAGCCTCAATTGCATGTCCTCTCAAGCCTAGCAGGGACAACATGGTCATGTCAGCAGGAAGGAATGAGATCCCATGTACGTAGGGAAGAATGGTCACATCCATTCCTGTGGATGATAAACCCTTTATGGGTTACCTTCAGTTATCACATCTTATCACTCACAGCAGAAACTGCTCCTTCCAAACTCAGGTCTGGCTCTGTCAGTCCTTGTTCTGGTGCCAAGTGTTTTGCGACTTTTCCTAGGGAGTCTATTTCTATTCTTTCCAGAAGGCAACAGACCAAAAAAACGGTCCTTTCAAGTCTAGCTTGATGAAGCAATGAATTAAATTGGGGTTACTTATGGGATCATGGGCGAATTGTTGGCAGCCACACAACTGAAGAAGAATCTCCCTCCCTGGCAGTTGTCAGTCACTGACATATCCTTGGGGAGGGTAGAGAACTCTCTGAGCCTCCCACACCCATAAGCCTTCACTTTCCAAGAGGGATGTCAGCAGAATCAGTCTTGAGAGGGCCATATTCAAATGAACACAACTGGTCTGATTTCAAAATGACAATGACCAGGCCATACCCAGAGGACCTCGCTCCAAAATTCTTGTCAACATCTGAATCCACTGATTTAGAACCAAACCTTCAACACATGAGATTTTGGGGGGATACTTCATATCCAAACTGTATTGGGGGCCTTGTAGATATGACTGTGGCTAAGGGCATTGAAGCAGCTAAAGGAGGGTATGTGAGGAGAGCTCAGGACATTAGAAGAGCTCTTGCTTGGCTCTATAAGAAAACTTAGGGACCTGGAGGGTAGGAAGCATGCTGTTGGACCCAATATCAACACAGGTTACCCTTTTACCCGCAGAGGATCACTGAGGTGGAGCCAGGGAAGGACCTAACAGTTGTTGCTGGCTTTGAAGATGGAACTACAGGGTCAGGACCAAAGTATCTAGAAATTAGGAAAGATAAAGAAAATCCTCCCCTAAAACCTCCAGAGGAGAGTCATAACCTGGATTTAAATTCTGTGCTTCCAGAGTGTCAGGGGACAAGTTTGTGCTGTCCAAGCTACTGGGTCTGGTGGCGGTGTGATAACAAGAGAAAACTCATTATTACTATCTCTGAGGAGCTTGGGAAACAGATGGTCTGTGAAATGTCAGAGTGGGCCAGGTAGACTGGGAAGGAGGGGCCAAGGGCTCAGACACAGGATGCCCGATAGCCTTTGGAACATCTGAAGATGTGTGCCAAGAGGGAGGCTGTTGAGACTGTACTTACCAGAGCTGCTTAGCTGCACCAGGGAGACAACTGCACTGCTAGGAAGCCTAATGATGCCCCCAGGAGGTGCAGGGTGAGAGCACCCAAATCTCGGGTACCCCAAGGAGCCAGAAACTGAAGGGAGACAGAATGACAGGGTACAGGGAGCAGTGGAGACGGGCGGCCCTGCAGCATCTCTAGAGGACACATGGGACTGTCCCACTAACCTCCTTATACAAGAGGGTCAGGACGATTCTGATGCAGCTGCCCTGTCAGACATTGTGACCGCTTGTCTAGTTTCTGAACCTGAGCCAGCTTCCACCCAGAACCACTGGCTGGACACAGGGAAGGACCAAAGAGAAAGGAGTGGGCCTGTCAGAGCTACCTCACAGCTGATCCCTCGGGCCAGGTCTGTACCATGTACCACCACCGTGTGTTGCTGCTTGTGGCCCTCAGTCCGTTTCCCAGGAAACAGGGCTCATTTGCCCATTCTGAGAAAGGCTATTGAAATTTGTATGTTTGTCTTGTATCCAAGCATCTTACAAAATCTTCTTGAAAATTCTAATTATTGTAGTAGAATAGCTTGAGAGTTCTTGGTGTAAAGTCACATTATCTTGCCATAAAGATAATTTCACTCGTTTCCATGGATACGCTATGGCTCTTGTTTCCTTGTCTCCGTTCACTAGAGAGAATCATCGAACAAATGGTCAACAATGACTGTGACACTGATCATTCCTGTCTTGATTTTTTTTTTTATCTCAACAGGTACAAACTTTGTGTCTTAAAGGCAGACTAACATAGTCTGGTAGTTTTCTTCTATTTCTATGCAGAATTGAAGAACCAGAAAGGGATACATAGTGATATGCAACAGCTTTCAGATATGCCTGTACACAGAACACAGGCTTTCTCCCTTTACTTGTTGATAAATCTCCTGTGGCTTAGTTCTTTTTGCATTTGTAGGATAAATTTTTACTTATCCATATTTTCTTAGTAATCCATTGATTGCGTTCAATTCACTGTTTTTTTTTAAAACATGGTATTAATATTTGTAAATGCAATTTTCTATTATTTTATTTCCCACACAGTTCTGATGGGGTTTTTCCATGAATATAATATTGGCTTTTAAAATGAAACATGAGAGTCAGGTGTAGTGGTGCATGAATTTAATGACAGCATTCAGGACGCAGAGGCAGGAGAATCTATGAGTTCAAGATCAGCCTTGTCTACATAATGAATTTCAGGCCATCCAAGGAAACAAAGAGCCCAAGAGCCCCCTCCCCCACCTCCAGACACACACACACACACACACACACACACACACACATGAATTGTGAAGTTTTCCATAGCTTCTATAGATTGAAATTATTTCAGTAATAAAATGGTTAATTTTATGGGTTAAATTAGTTAGACAAGGTGCCCAGACATGTTGCTGAACATTATTCTAGAAGTTTTCATGGGAATATTTTCTGGATAAAGTTGACATTTGAATCAGTTGAGTAAAGCTGGTTTTCCTCCATGCTGTGAGTGACCCTCATTGCATCTGTTAAAGCTCTGTATAGAACAAACCTCCTCTACTTAGAGCAAGAGGGAATTCCACATCAAAATAACCCTGAGCTTTACCCAAAGCATCAGATAGTATCTTGGGCCCCGGTTTTCCAGCTAGCCCTGGAATTGTGAGCTTCCCAGTTTCCACAGTATGTGAAATAACCCCTAAGTGGTACCCTGCTCTGTCTGTGTCTTAGTCAGAACAGGACCCACACACATTGGCACCATGTCGCACATGCTCGTGTACACATACGTTCTGTTGGTTCTGTTTCTCTGGGGGTTCTGGACTAATACCAATACCAAGAGAATCTCTGATTTTCTTAATTAAAATTCATTTCTTTTCTTTTATGCGTATGGGCATTTTGCCTGCACCCATGTCGTTCAACACTTGCATGCCTGGTGCTTGCAGAAGTCAGAAGATGGCACCTGATCTTCTGGAACTGGGGTTACAGACGACTGTGCTCCACCTTGTGGGTGCTGGGAATTCTAGAAGGGTGGTCAGTGTCTTATCCACTTCTCCAGCCCTTGATAATTTTTTAAAGATTAAGTAGAACTTATAGCTAAGAGCACCAGAGTCACTTTAGCTGCTTGTATCTAGTCATCCCTCTGGCACAATCTGTTTCCTTCTCAACTGTCAGGTCATTTTTGTATGTATGTATGTATGTATGTATGTATGTATGTATGTATATATGTATGTATGCATGTTTGGTCAAAATTTTCAAGTGCTGATGAACGGTTAGGATTTGTGTTTAGGTTGGGGCAGGCTGAGATTTCCAAATGATCGCCCTGGTTTGGGTTGGGGAGTCTTGGTAGTGGAAGAAACCCTGGGCGGATTCTCTGACAAAAGGGTAGCTGCTTCAGACCTTACCCTGTTCCTTCATATAATGTACTCAAGAGATTACAAAATGAATTCTCTATGTGCAGAGACAGATAACAAATGGTAATGACTATGAACAGATTTTGACCTCCCAGTGATAAGCAGAAGACAAGTCACAAATCAATGAGCCATCTTTCTGTGTAAAAACCAATCAGATTGAAAGCCCCGCTCAGGAGAAGGATCTGCAGAGTGGGTGTGTGGATTCTCTTCACAATATTGCCAGAAACCAGTTTGATGACTCCTGCCAACACCACTTGAAGTGTTCATACCCCATGACCCAGTCATTCCTCTCCTAAGACTTTCATAGAGACTCATGTGCTGCCCACACAGCTGCACAAACAGACACCAGGATGTCACACAGCAGAGCTGGAAACAACAGACACTGGAGACATTCAATGTCTCCCCCAGAGAGGGACAGTCACACACAACAGTCAATGTTACGGAATGTTAGACAATTACTAGAAAGCAGACCACAGGCCTGCTGTACAGACAGAGAATAATGCCTGCTGCCTACTGTTGGATGACCGAATCACCTGTAGACAGGCATAGTGTGAAACATTTTTGAAAATTGTGTGTGCGTGTGTGCAAAATGTCTGGATAGGTAGACATCAGGTTGTCACAAGTAGTGACAATGTGTCGGAGTGGAGGGAAGAGGAAGAAACTTGATGTCTTTGTATCACACATATTCCTCATTGTAATTTAAAAAAGTGCACATTATTTTGGCTATAAAACAAAAGGAACTTTTAGTGCTTGAAGCCAAAAAAATGCTTATGTAATCTATATCCAGGAGGATGTCTCTAGGGCTTGCTCACTCTGGGAATTGGACGAACAGCTACTGAGTATTAAGGGAAACTAGAAAAGTCATTAATTCTAATAATTAATGCACTAGCAGCTCCATCACAGAAAAGAGGTCTTAATGAGGTGCCCAGGGCAGCCATTATTTATCTTACAAACAGAGAGTGGAGGACTCTACTGTGGGGTTGAGGGCATGGTTCTCGGAGCACAAACAGATCACAAGTCTGCTCCTGCCTAGGAATACTTGAACCCTTCCTCTTTTCTATCCTCACACCTACTGACCTGACTCTCCCTCCTCCATTTGCTTTGAAGACAAAGGCCCTGGCAAAGGAGTCTGAACTGCACATAGGTCTCCATCCTTCTCCTCCTTAGCCTGTAGCTGCTAGTACCCTTCCTGACAGAGTCGGGATTCCCCAAGCTGACTTAGTAATGCTCACGACCCTTGCCAGGTTTCCATGACCCATCTCCATCAAAGCAGTCTGTCTGGCCTTGTCTAGTGTAGTGCTCAGCCCGGCTACCTACCCTGATGCCTTGGGAGCTGTCCGCGGTGCTGACCGCAGGCGCGCCCCACGCTCGACCGGTGCGCACGCGTCTGCGCGCAACGCGAGAGACCCGCGGGCGCCGTCACTGCGCAGCCTCCCACGCGGCTCGGGCCAGGCCTGCGCGGCGCCGGAGACTCGCGGCCCGGCCTCTGGAGCGGTCGCATTCCTGGCCGGTGGCCTCCCCGCGGCTCCTCTCATCCTGGCACCACCATGGCGCTCAACAATTTCCTCTTTGCGCAGTGCGTCTGTTACTTTCTGGCCTTCTTGTTCAGCTTCGTGGTGGTGGTGCCATTGTCCGAGAATGGCCACGACTTTCGTGGCCGCTGCCTACTCTTTACCGAGGGTATGTGGCTGAGTGCCAACCTGACGATGCAGGGGCGGGAGCGCTTCACGGTGCAGGAGTGGGGCCCACCGGCTGCCTGCCGCTTCAGTCTGCTCGCCAGCCTCCTGTCACTGCTGCTGGCCGCTGCGCATGCATGGCGCACGCTCTTCTTTCTCTGCAAGGGACACGAGGGGTAAGTTTAGGCCTTTCAGCAGCCCAGCGCAAACAGATGCAACACTCACACGGCTCCTGGCATCTATCAGGCCCTTCTCTCCCGGGCCATGAGCCCCTCCACCTCTTCTGCTGCAGAGGCCTGCAAGCGTCAACACTCTCAGCCTCATCATTTCTAAGCAGACTGCCCTTTGTTTACACACAGGCCCAGCGGCTATGAGGCTGACTGTCCGACCCACATGACCTCTTCCTGTTCCCAGGGGAGCATCACTCCAGATTCTCAGCCCTGACCCCTTGGAGCACAGATGTTGCACTGTCATGGCTGCATGTCTGGGCTCTCTGGCTCAGCTAGGCCACATTCCTTGGGACCTGGGACCATTTGCAGTAATCTTGGGCCTGCACCCCTTTCCTGTGGGTGGGGGAAGGGACTACACTTTGGAAAGAGCGGGTAGTCTTCTATTCTTGCTACCCCTCTTGGGAAAAGGTGACAGAGGATGTCTATAGACCTCCTTAAGTTCACCCCTGGCACTCAGGTCCTGGCTGGAGGCATGTGCAGTGTGTCTATGTGTGTGTTTCTCTGTGTGTGTATGTGACTGTGTCTCTCTGTGTGTGTCTTTATGTGGGTGTGTGCTCTGTGTGAGCTCTCTCTCTCTCTCTCTCTCTCTCTCTCTCTCTCTCTCTCTGTGTGTGTGTGTGTGTGTGTGTGTGTATGTTGGAGAGTTTCTTCACCCTTTCCTTCTTTGTCACCTGGCTGAAGCCAGTGGAATGTGCTCACTTGATGTTCTCAGCCAACAACAATCAAGAGCCTACCCTCTCTCTGGCTGAGGCTTCCTGGGTCCTGGAATATCAATGCTCCTGCAATACAGAGTGAATTCCCATGTCCAGCCCTCCCCATCCATGTTTTTAGTCGCTCCCTTGCAAGGAGGAGAGTGATAAGCACGGGTCTCTGAGAACATAAGGATGCAGGAGGCTGGGTGAAGGGGATTCTTGCTAGTACCACAGATGAGGAACTTGAAACAGTTAACATTCTCACCATAGAGGCTGAGAGTCCAGAATCAAAGTGTCCTTAGAGTTAGAACTAGAGAAGCTCTTTCCTATACTTCTATCCCTGCTGGCTCCAGCCTCCTGTGTGTTCCAGTCTCCGCCTCTGTTCTTGAATAGCCTCTTGCCAGTTTCTGACACTACTTTTCCTGAGAGAAGGTCAAGCAACCATATCCACAGGTAGCAAGGTTAGGACTTGGAAGAGATACAGTTCAGCTCACTATGGTACAGGCTTGATGGGAGTGTGTTAGAAGCCAGGGGTGGTCCTAACAGCCTCCAGGTAATGTGGAACAAACTTGGCTGGGAGGATGAGGTTCTTTCTAGGGTGAGCCCATGTCAGCCGTAGGACGGAGTCTTGTCCCTCCCGAGGAGCATTCCTTGACCCTCAGTCTTTCATTGTTCTTGTGAATTTGAGAGCTCTTGTCCCCAAACTGGGAGTCACCTCACTGTGTGCAGATTGGGACAGGAGGGAGCACCCTGAGACAGGTGACATGGCAGTCGTCAGTGGGAAGATAGCATGATTTGACTCCTCTGGCCTTCTGGGCTTTCCTGCAAGAGAGGCAGCCTCATGGTAGGCATAGTCTAGCCAGGCAGACCCAAGGGAAGCTCCCTAGGGAGGACCCACGTGTGTGGTCTGTGTATGGGACCACCAGAGGCTGGGGCACCAGATGGGGACATGAAGATGCCCTGAGCTTGCAGGTGAGGATCTTGCTTACACAGGACAGACTATTCTGCACAAATCAGGCTGTAGACTCAGGCTGTACTAGCATCTCGCGGCCTGGAGTTTTCAGCTACCCAGGGCTCCTCTGGGTGTTTGCCCTCCCGAGGAATGGTCCAGGCTGACGGATGCACATACAGTGTGTCTGCCGTGCTAGATGGGCTCTGGCTGCCAAGGCATAGAGGTGCAGAGAGAAAGATGCCTACTCTCACATACTCAGCCAAGGCCTGTGGCACGATTTAGGGGACTGTAGGTGACTTGACACATCATAATACTTGGAGGAGATCTAGCATAGTCTTGAGTCCACACTAGAGGCCACCTCTGGGCACCCTCTCTTGTGGAAGAAGTGGAGTCTCTGAACCTGTGATTCAGTCCTTGATGCTCCCCTGTTTCTAACCGCGAATGGCCTCTGCTCAGGCTTCTATAGATTAGCACGTGACTTTGTCTAGCCTTGTCTTCTCCAGGGTCCTGCTTGGCTACCAAGCATTATTGACAAGGGCCAGGTGGCTGCCCGGCTGCTGTCCTTGACCCTGTCCTCTATATGATCCAGGTGGCAGTGAGCCAACTGTGCCATCGGTGTTTACCAGAGCCCACGTTGTGGGACTGGGGCACAGCTCTGCTGAGCCGCCCCAGGCTGCGGATACCCATCACATCCAGGGACATGAGACCAGTGTAGGCATACCTTAGTTTGTGTCTTCAGGCCAAGCATGGAGCCTGGAGTGTATGAGTCACCACGCAATGACAAGAGACCGGAAAAGTGTGTGGACCATGAGGTTTGCAATTCCGTGGCTGCACAGCTGGCCCTACTTTGATGGTCGACTCATGACCTGGTCTGCAGAGGCCAGCAAGGGGGTAAGGTGGCCTATGGAAAACAGTGATTCCGCCACAGACCAGTCAGACTGCAGAGGCCAAGTGAGCCAGTGTCAGGCCATCAGAGGGGACTCGGGAGTCTCAAAGGGGCAGGGCAGGCATTTACAGTGAGCTCATGTGGTAACAAGGGCCTGCAGGACCACTGGATATCCAGACTGTGAAGAATACCACGCTTGCCAGTCCTGGGACTTACAGGGCTTATCTGGCTATGTTCCAGGCATTCTCTGATTCTCAGATTAGATGCCAACCCGAGAGGTCACTGAGGTGCCTTCCAATCAGTCCTAGGGCTACCCTGTAGCCTCTTCACGGACTCTCTTGGTTGGTACTGAACATATGGACCATATACTACCTTATATAGGGCATGTCTGTCATGCTAAGTGGGCTCTGGCTGCAGAGGTATAGAAGTGCAGAGAGACAGAGTCCAGGGCAACATCGTAGAGATGGGTGTACCATTTTGTGAATGATCCGTGACACCTAGAGTTTCAGGGCCGTCCCTCAGGGAGATGGGAGGGCCCAGGTGAGCTGTATGCCTAAGGCTTTGCTCAAGAGCAGCTCTTTGGGATGGGGTTGGTTAGCAGTCTGTGAGTGAGGGACGGACTGAATAGCGAGCAGCGGCTTAGCATAACCCATCTGCCTGCTCACACCTGTCGCTCAGCCTTCAAATTGCTCCCAGGGCTTCCCAGGATAGCTGTCGCCATGGAGACAGCACATCCAAGGCTGGGCACCCTGAGATGCAGTGAGAGGAAGATGAGTTAACCCTGTGTGTGCTGTGCCTTTCCACCCACTCTCCTGCGTTGTTGGCCTGTCCTTGGAGTGTGCGTTCAGGGACAGGGAGGAGTGACATTCTAAACCCAGGAAACAGGATCCAGGTGTGGCTCTGGGCATTCCAAGTTCTTCAAGGGTTTGGAAGGCCCAGCATATTATATTAAAACAAACACAAAAAGTCAAACAAATAGACAAACAAAAAAGTCCAAGCAACCAAACACAGACAAAAAACAAAACAAAACAACAATAAAAAATCAAGAACTGGAGACGCCTGCCTGGTAGTGATGCAGCTTCGTGGGCTTTCCACTAGGACCAGAGCTCCTGCATCTCAGATCTGCAGTCAGCCTCACTTCAGGGATGTTGTCAGGGAAGGTCAGGCACTGAGGACACTGCTGGACAGCGACCTTGGAAGATTGCAGGGGGCTGTCCAGCAGAGGGAGGGACAGATGCCGCCTACAAGGGTTTCTGTCCATAATCCCCACTTCTCAGATGTCCTGTGAGATGGATTTCTGTGCCTGGACAGCCTCTGTGCCCTTGCCTCTACCCATGGGGACTTGGGGGTGGCTGTCCTCGATCATCCTGTTTTCCTTGGTGGGGACAACATAGCCAGAGTGGGCTCTGGGTGAGCATATCTCAGTGTCTTACCTATTACAGCTGCAGGTGAGCTCACTGAGGGGCTGGGAGGCCAGGGGGCCTTCTCAGTCCAGGTCTGTGCTGAGAGAGTACGAGGTGGTCAGTGAGCTCTCCAGGGCACATGGGCTCCATGTTCACAGTTCCTCACCCACACAAGTCTTTCCAGTGATCCATGGGAGGGGGTCTGAGAGCATGACTCAGAGGGAGAAAGCGAGGCTCAGATGGGCAGGTTTCATTTTATGGCATTTTTAGCTCATCCATCAGGAAGGGAAGCAGGAACCCAAGGCTGGAGCATGGAGGCAGGTACTGCAGCAAAGGCCATGGAGGAACACCACCTACTGGGGTTTGCTCAGTCTACTTTTTTTTATACAACCCAGGATCACCTGCCCAGGGGTGGCACTGTCCAGAGGCAGGTTGGGCTCCCCATATCAATCATTGATCAAGATTACTTCATAGATTTGCCCACAGGCCAGTTTGGTGGAGGCATCTTCTCAGTTGAGGTTCCCTCTTCCCAGATGGACCTAGCTTGGGTCAAGCTACAGGAAAACTAACCACCACAGGACCACAGTGTCCTTATCACCACTCCTGGCCAGGGGACCTAGGGATCTTGTGGGGAGGATCAGAAGGGACATGCCTGAGGCAGTCCCTGGGAGACCAGGAATATGTCCCCTTTTCCTTGCCTTCCTCCATGCTGGAAGAGGAAGGCACCAAGTCCCTGCTCGGGGCCACATGAGAGCAGTAGATGTCAAGCCCTGCCCTGGTTCCTGGGTCAGCCTCGGGACAGAGGGGAGCTAAAGGGGAAACCAGTGTAGTTGTCAGGTGGGCAGGGCAGGCACAGTGTGGTGAGCTCAGGCTAAGTGGGCAGTGCACATAGCTGCTCACAGACAGGGGCAGATCACACAGCACCCCCTGGGGGTTGTGTAGAGCTATAGCAGGGTACCACTCAACTGCCCTTCATGCCAACCATGGTCACCAAGGCTCTGTGGCTTCACTGGCAGCCCTGTGTGATCCCAGGACAGCTGGGTATCGCTTGTGGTGAGTTGGGCAGAGGTGACCTGAGTTACTCTTAGCTTATTCACCTGATTGTCAGGGTTACACTATTCCTGTGCCTCGGCCCTCTGTGTTTAGCACATGACTGCCGTAGGGTCAAGAGGGCTTGTGGAATGGATGCATAGGTAAACAAGGCCACCAGCAGTGCAGGTGGCTGTTAGGTCACAGCAACCATTGTCTTGTGGCTGTTTGTTTGTTTTTAAGACCCATCTATCTGTTGCTCACCTTGAATCCACTTTTCTCACGACATTTAGTGTCTGAGCACAACTGGCCTGGACCTGGTATCCATTCCACCACAGGCTGGAGATGGGCAGGGTCCTTAATTGGCTGCTCTGCTCTCTGCTATGGGCCTCCTACAGTTTGGTGTCCCTGGAGAGTACGGTGGGGTGAGGTCTCCCACATGCTGTCTTTCTCTGAGGTGGGGCTGGGTTAATGTGTGACCTGGAGTCAGGCAGCAGAGGGCAAGGGGGAGGAGTCTTCTCCTGCTTGTACCCTTCTCTACGTAGGGCTTAGAGGACCTGCTGCTTACACCGTGGCATTTGGGATTTCTGTGTATTTGAGGGGACATGGATCCATAGCTGTGACATAGAGTGACTGGGTGAGTAGGTGGTCTTAGAAGGGTGTTTTGGACTCATGATCTTGAGTTCTTGACTTGACCCTGGTTCCCTGGTACATCAATGGTGGCAAGTCCCCAACTCCCAGTCTGCGAGAGAACAAGATGGCTGCTCAACATGGGAACATTTGCAGGGATGGCAGCAGAGGAGACGGAAGCAGCCCTCTGAGCCCCATTCCGTCCCATCAGGGCCCCAGGTGCTCACCAGAGAACCTGGACCCCCTCCCTGTTTCAAGGGGGGCTGTTTGGGTCAGACCTTGGGTGGCTCCTTGAGCATCCATCTCTTGACTCCAATGCAGCTCCTTCTTCTACGCCTTCCTGAACCTCCTGGTCAGTGCCTTTGTGGTCTTCCTGGTCTTCATTGCCAGCACCATCGTGAGTGTGGGCTTCACCATGTGGTGTGACACCATCACCGAGAAGGGCTCCACACCCCACAGGTATGCCTTGCCCCTGCTTCATCAGCCACCTACAAAGACCCACCCCTTACCTGGGTCCCAATGCTTTTCTTTCTGAATCTGAGGCTTTGCCCACCTGCGCCCCACCCCTGCACCTGTTGCCATGCCCCTAAGACCTGCCCACTCAATGTCAGGCACCTCTTTGGTCTAGTAGCCCTACAGCATCACACAGGGAAGGGCCCCGTGGGCCGAGAGGCACCAGGCAGGATCCTGCAGTTGACACCGCCTGGCACACTTGCTAACCTCAGCTCGCTCTGAAGCTAACTCCACTGTGTCGCCACTGTGAAGTTAGTTTGTGGTTGGTGAGTGGAGATTGCCCTCATGGTGTCCCTGTGACACTTATGCAGGGACACTGTGCAATATGCCTCAGGGGGCATCAGGTCCATCTCAGACTGGGAACTGCAGGACTGACTAGACAGAGCAGCTCATGACCCTGAGTGCCAGACAGAGAGTGACAGATAGTTGAGGCTGGCCCTTGTGCTCTGGGCCGGTTGGGAAGGTCTGCAGCTCCTCTTCTTTGAAGCCTGTCATGCTCCACCCAGTGAGGGGCCAAAGCTGACCCCCAGTGGAGTTCCTAGAGGCATCTGTCCCTTTGGGGACTGTCCCCTCTGTCTTAGGGTTATGATTGCTGCAATGATACACTCTGGCCAAAGCAGCTTGGGCAGGAAAGGATTTATTCAGCTTATACTTCAGTATCATAGTTCCTCATCAAAGAAAGTCAAGACATGAACTCATGCAGGGCAGGGACTTGGAGGCAGGACTGAGGCAGAGGCCATTGGAGGTGTGCTGCTTACTGGCTTGTTCCTCATGATCTGCTCTGCCCACTTTCTTATAGAACCAGGACCACCAACTCAGGGGCGGCCACGCCCACAATGGGCTGAGCTATTCCCCACCAATCACTAATTAAGAAAATGTCTTACAGGCTTTTCTGCAGCCTGGTCTTATGGAAGCATTTTCTCAATGGAGGTTCCCCCACGCCTCTCATGACTTTAGCTTGTATCAGGTTGATCTAAGACGTGCTGCCTTTTGACTCGGGGGCTCGGGGGCTCGTGGATGCGGGGGCACAGGGGCTCAGGGGCTCACAAGTCACCAGCCACTTGGCTTCATGCTATTTTAGCTGCGAGGAGTTCCAGGAAACGGACTTGGAGCTGAACGTCGACAACTCTGCCTTCTACCATCAGTTTGCTATCGCCCAGGTAGGTGGGGTCTGTCTCTGGCCGGAAGAGAATGGCTGTGTTGGGGATAGGGGTGAGACCTCGACAGATAGAACAGACTCCCGATCCCAGGCAAGGAAACAGACTCACATATGGTGGGGCCAGGCCGGGGAGGTGCAGGCTGTGGGAGCAGGAGATTTCCTAGGAGAGGGTGGGAGAGCAGGGTCTTTGAGCAGGACTTGTGTCAGGGGTTGGGGGGTAGGGAAGGCGGCAAAGGCAGACATGAGGAGTGAGCTCAGGGGCCAGAGAATGGAAAGTGCTGGGTGGCTGGGAGTGAAGGCGGTGGGGAACGGGAGGTGGCAGGACGTGCTGGAAATGAGGCCTAGTATCTGTGGTTGCTAGTGGGACAGATTCTGGTCTGGTTCCATTCAGGGAATCCTGGAGGGTCCCTGAGCCACTTGCTACCGTGTCTGAGGGTGAAATGCAGTGTCTGTCCTAGGGAGATCCCAGCCTCACCTTGCTCTACCTTGCATGTGACTTTAGGGACCTCGAGGGCCCTAGGGAAGCTTTAGGATTTTCCTGTCTCTCAACTTTTTGTTTGTGCCCCAAGCAGAGATGGTGCAGGGTAGGGACACCTAGGTGGGGCGTGGACACCTGTCCCTTCCCACGCTGCCTGTGCCTTTCATCCCCCGTGACACCCCTCCATACTCCCTGCTGGCTTCCGGAGGCTCTGGTTTGTCAAACTCTAGGCTGAGATGATTTTTGTCACCGCCAACGCCTTTGAAAGGCCAAAAGTTCTTTGCAGAAATGAGCTGAAACGGTCAAAGAGACCTTCACGCCAACTTTAGCTTAAGATGCTTTAGGACTAATTTGGACCAATTAGACAGAGGCATGCGCGGTCTGAGGACCAGAGCGCTCAAATGCTGAGTATTGGTTTGATGCAGTGCAGACCTGGATGGAGCTGATTACATTGTTTCCCCTTCAGCTGTTTGGAAACAGCAGATAAAGGTCAATTTATTCCCCTGACTAGAGGGACTCCCTGATCTATAGGCATTCCTTTGAGCCCAGAGTCATGGGGGAGGGGAGAGCTCTGCCCTGGGCCTGCTCCTCCTTAAGGAACCTCACAGTTAAGGTGAAAATGGCCAAGTACCCCAAGGCTCTGCACAAAGCTGGGTTCTTGGCTATAGGACATAATGATCACTGCAGAGAATAAGCCAAGCGTGGGTGTGCATGGGCTCTCAGGTCCCTGCCACCTGCCTGCTCCTGCCTTATTGTTCCCTTCCCTTCCCTTCCCTTCCCTTCCCTTCCCTTCCCTTCCCTTCCCTTCCCTTCCCTTCCCTACAGAGCTAGAGCGAGGAGGTGGATACTGGGAACACTGGGCAATGAGCCGCCCTCCCCTTGACACTTCTCTGCCTTCCATGCAGTTTGGACTGTGGGCCTCCTGGCTGGCCTGGCTGGCAATCACCACTCTGGCTTTCCTGAAGGTTTATCACAACTACCGCCAGGAGGACCTGTTGGACAGCCTGGTTCACGAGAAGGAGCTTCTGCTGGCCAGGCCTGCTTCCCGAACCTCCTTCCAGGGGGAGAAGAGTGCTGTCATCTAGGCCGTGCAAGGATGGCCCCCTTTCCTGAGGCCTGCATGGGAGGGGCGCTGGGGACCCACCCAGGCTGACCAACACAGCTCTGCACGTGTCTCTTGGCCCCGCCCACTGTGAGCAGGGCACCCGAATTCCCATGGAGAGCCTGACAGTGATGGGGCAGAGATTCAGAGCCTTTGGGAGTGGGTGACTTCTGGCTTCCAGTCCTGGCCTTGGTTAGTGTGATGCATACTCCTTCACCCGTGTGATCCTTTGTCTATATATGTGCATGTATGTGAGCATGTGTGTGGATGGACGTGTGAGTGCAGAACTGAGGTGACACTGCCACCAGGTTAGCAGCCTTTACACCACCACAGGCTCCAGCACACCCAGTCCCTGCCCCTTCCATAACGGGCTGACTTCCCATCCTATAGCACTCAGCCAAGGTCCTTAGAAGGCAGTAGGAATGTGGGACCCTGGGCTGGGCTCCATCCCCTGCTCTGAGAGACCATCTGGGCTGCTTGGCTGTAGTGGGAGAGTTCCACTCTCCTCCCTTTGAGGCTTTCTAGGTGGCATGGTTCTCTGTGTCACAAGGGTGAGGCCCCCATGGCTGAAGAGGCCCCGCCCATCTGGATCTCAGTGAGTCCATTCAGTGTTGCTGGCCCTAGTCTGAAGTTGTGCTCCAACGCTGTCTGTCCGCTATTTCCAAGCAAGGTGATCCTGACCTGTGTCCGAGGCCAGTGTCCACTGGTGGCTGGTGTGTTTCCAGGTGGAAGGCACTAGCTTCCAGGCTCACTGTGAGGAGCCTGTGTGGGGGGGTGTATGTGGGTGGGTGCCAGTTGGGCCCTGAAAATTGAAGCCAGCGAGGATGGTGTGCATGTATGCAAGGGGGTGCCTGTCTGAGGAGGTCAGGGTCGGGCCCACTGACACTCGAATCTTTGAGGGTTTTGGATGTGGCCTTGCTGAGCTCCCAGCAGAGGATCTGGTCTCCAAACTGACCTAGTCCCTTCTCCAGACCCTCACACAGGCCCTAATTTATGTGAGACATGGGGACACTGCCTAGCCTTGAGACTTCCTCTGTCTCCCCAGGGTTGGTTTCTTCCTCTTCTGCCTCATATCCGTACTAAGGCTGTAGCCCTCTAGGACCTGAAGGAACAGGAGGCTGGATGGGGCCTCAGGTGTGGGCCTGCCTTGGCAGCTGCCTCTTTTGGATTCTGGAGAGTTAGTCTGGAATGCCTAGACTTGTCCCCCAGATGTTGGTGTCCCAGGGGCTCCTGGGGAAGGGCCTCCTAGGAGTGTTGGCAGGACCTGATGGCTGAAGCCATGGGCAGGGGTGTCTGTCCAAGAGAGGTCTTATGGGATGGATGGCAGAAGACAGGCCGAGGATGCAGAGTGGTCCCCAGGTTGCCTGCCAGATGCCTCTGTTCCTCTCAAGCCTGCTACAGGGAAGCCCTGGTTTCAGTCTTCCCGGAGAAGCTGATAGCGATGAGTCCTATGCCTCCGTGTCTGGTCCTCAAGTCCAAATAAAATAAAGAGGAAACATCTGAGATGCTGTGTGAATGAGCTGTCTGTGTCTTTGCTAACCAGCCAGTCTGCTCCAGGCCCCACCTCCAGTCTCTACCCCTCCCCACTGGCTCTCTGGCTTTAGCTGTTTGTTCAGGATTTAACCAGTCTGTTTGAATCCGGGGCTCCTGGGGTGGTCCTTCATGCCTGTGCATTGTAAGGAGTTTGACTCTTGCAGCTCCCCCCCACCATTCCTACACCCCCACCCTAACCCCGGGCATGAGGATGGGTTTTGGTGACACCTCTGGGGCACATGCATCTCTGTATGGGTCCTTGAACATTTATTCTAAGACAGAATAAGGCTGGGGAATGTAGCAGTGGCAGACTCTCAGCCTAGCTGTGCTGGGTTAGCACTGTAAAATTGAAACAAAGCAAATGGAAACCCAAAACGAGCTGGGGCTGTTTTGTGGCCCTTTAAGAGCAAGCAGGGCACACTTTCTATGGCCTTTGCAGCAAATGCTGGCTATGAAGTGGGAAGCCCTGGCTCTCCGTTGTAAAACATGGGGTGAACACTCCCCCCTCCTGAAGGGCATCCACCCTCAGAAGCAGGGATGGAAGAGTGGTCTGGCCACTAAGTGTCTGTTTCCATATCTGGAATACAAGCCAATAACGAGCCTGTCTTTGACCAGGACAGGATGAGATGGAGCGAGTCCTGGGGTAGCCGGACTGGTGCAGGCAACAGTAACTATGATGATGACCAGTCTTGGTGAGTGGCTTTCCAGACTGGTCCTTTTTAGACCACTTCTAGACGCCTTCTAGAGAAGGGTTTCGCTTCACTGGGCTCTCACCTACTGTGCTCTCAAATTTTGTATCTGGAGACCACTGTGTGGGGGCACCGGAAGGCCAGAGAGGGGCCGATTGTACCTCAGTGATCTGGGAATCTTTGCATGTCTTGCTGGGGAGGACGTGGTCTTGGATGCATGGTAGGTCCCCCGACTTGTCGTGAATGACAGCTGCAAGGGACCCCTGGTCTGTGGGGGTGAGTGGGTGGAGGGGTGGGAGTGTGTTCTGGCACCTAGATGAACGTGCTTGGACCTGGAGGGATTCCTCAACAAGTGTCTCCCTCTCTTCATTTTGCAATAATCCTGAGGTTTAAGAGGCTGCAGGTATTTTAATGTGGGGTCTCTGTCTGCCCACATAAGTAGAGGGGTACCTTAGGAGGAGACCCCCAGTCTCACCTAACTCCCAAACCTTGCTCATTTGTTTGTTCCAGGGTGCAGGTTCCTCCTGGTGGATCTTCCTGGTGTCTGGTGTCTGACTGGGGCTCCCTGCTGTGCTCAGGGCTCCCCCTCCAGGCAGGTCCGGGATGTTCTGAAGCCTTTGCTATGCGCTTCCCCTTGCCTTTCGTTGTGAGTGACAGAACAGTGTACACAGAGGTTCAGGACACTTACAGGTCCTGCAGCTGGTGGGCAGGCCTGATAGCTTTGGGCTTGTGTGTGGCCCCAGAAGTAGGACCTCGGCGCCGCACTCCTGTTCTGAGAGCAATTGTGTTCAGAGCTGGACTCTGTTCCCACACCATAGTGACCCCTGACAGATCATGGCATGAAGTGGAGGAATTCAGACCTGGGCTTAGAGAAAAGGACCACAATTCTCATGGGCTCCATGAACTGGAGAGAGAGAGGTGCGCTGTCTCCTGATGGTGTGGCAAAAGCTGGGCCCAGCCCTCAAAGTGGCAGGAACTTGGGGCTTGCCTTCCCAAACACCCCTCAGAGGACAGGGGATGCGCACCCTCAAAGAGCTATGTATGGTGACATCTAGGCTATGGCTCCCAAGACAGAGGACTGGGCAGGAACATAGGAATCCCCAGCTATGATGGTCGAGTTCTTTCTCTGATTCAGTCTTAAAATCCCAAGATCCCAGCCCGTGCTGACTGGAATAGGAGGTGCCTGTAGCGTCGAGCCAGGGCCTCCCTCTTTTCCCACTTAAAGGTTTATAGCAGCCTCTTGGAGTTCAAGCATTGGCTAGCAGAGTTCTGTCCTGTGGTCAGACTTAGTGTCTGGGTTCCCCCAGCATGCACAATCCCCCAAACCACTCTGGCTCCCAACAGCATCAACCTCCAGTGTTCTCCGGAGGTGACATCACCATTCAGCCTCGAGTCAGAGCTGCAGGAGGCAGTGTCAACAGGCAAGGACCACACGCCACAGGCGTAAGATTAAGACGAGGAGCTGAGCCCAGAGGTCCTCCAGGGCTGCTGTGACACGTTTGGCCTGGCCACAGTATAGGACCAGTACCACTCCAAGCAGAGCACACAGAGTCAGCCATAGGAATAGGGAGCCGCTGCAGGATGCTGGCTGGATTGGAGAGCCACCATGGGAAGCTGGCCGGCTGGGGACTGTAGGAGGGTGACAGGTCAGTCCAGCAGCCTCCCCCTGGGCATGAGTCTCATGGAATCCATGGGACAGACTCTTGTTCTCGCCTGCCTAAGGAAGACTGCACCCATTTAGGGGTGCTCCTGCCCACCCACATGTGAGGAGCCTGGGGCGTGGCTCTGTAAGGATGGGGTCACTTCTAGGGCAGTCAGGGGAGACTGAGTCAGAGTCTAGAGTGGCTGCGATGTGGGGACAGGGGTGGTGTGCTTGAGGCTCTGTCTGGTTCTACCCTGTGGAGGTGGAGGCCCAGGACCTGTTGGCCGATGGGGGCTCCTCCTCAGAACTCACCCTTGATGGCCGCTGTCGTGTCCTTGCGGGCAATGTCTGGGAAGGAGATCACAGATGGTTTAGTTGGGAAACAAGTTCTCCCACACCACCATATGAAGGTACTGAGACAAGCCTCGCTGGCCTGGCCTGGGAAATGAGATACCCAGAACCTGGTACTAATAGAGAGACCACAACCATTTTCTCCTTTGTTGGCTGCTGTCCCACCGACCATGGCCCATCCTCATGGCCCCATCTGCAGGTTGACTAGGGCTCTGTCTGGGAAGACAGAATCAGGAATAGAAGGCCCCAGATGATGCAACTAAGGTTGAAAGGGCACCTGCCCACCCACCCCACCCAGACCCTCACATCAAAGCCCCTGCCCCCTCTTACAGTGGACAGCCACCTCCAGGGGCTCTCGGAACCGCACATGTCTTGAAGTTCTCTGTGGCTCACCCCCGTGGCATCCACATTCTTGCCGTCTGGGTCTCAGGATAGAGGGAGGGCACTTCCTGTCACCATCCTAGGGTGGGTATGGGGAACAGATGACTGGGTGCCCTTCCTGCTTGAGATTGACATCCTGGGGCTGTGGTGCCTACAGACTGCTCTGGGCTTAATGCCAAGGACCTGCTGTGGAGGAGCAGAGAGGAGCATGGAGACCTCAGGACCAGCCACCAACCTCCCAAGCTCCTCCTAGAAAGCAGCTCCACGGAAGGAAGCCTGGACAGTTTTTGGAGTGAGCTGAGCACCCGGGAGTCCCATGCTTCATCCCAGGCTCTGTCCCCCTGCCAGTCCTGGGAGTTCTGAGGAGAGTTCTCCACATGCAGAGGGATGAGAGCGGTAGACTACAGATGCCAGAGAGAACTCTAGCAACTGAAGACAGCCTGCACACAAGCACACTGACCCCTGGGAATACTGTTCAGAGGTCACAGGGCCCAGGCATCGAGAGCCTAGTCGCCAGGGAACATGAATAGCTAGGACCAGGAGCAGAGCTCAAACAAGTGCCCTGCGCCATGTGCTTGGCTTGAGACACACTTGGCCTCTGACACAGTCCCTTGGACAGAGGTTGCCAGGCAACTCAGACCTGGCCTTGCAGCCTCAGTGATTGTTGGGTCCTCTGAGAGGAAATGTACCTCTCTGCTCCCCTCAATTTCTATACATTAGTCCAGATGCCAGGCTGCTGTTCAGATCCAGTAGGGGTTGCGAGGGGTAACCTGGAACTTAAGGACTAGAGTGTGCAAGTTCCCTCCAGCGGGGCCCGAGGCCAAAGCAATAACCAGAGATGATTGATGGCTATAGTCAGCTTGTTAGGGTCCACCCTATACAAAAACCCCCTCCCTTCACCTAGTTTGTCTTCAGGGTGACCGGCAGGTGGAGGAAGGCAGGGCTCACATCTACATGCCCAGAGGGCTACATTCCTACGCTGCTCTAGTCACCCCAGGGCCTCAGCTTCTGTGAACCTCAGGGTCTTCATCTACAACTTGGGACAGCAGGCTGTTGGCAGTACAAAGCACAGGGAAGCCTGGGCCATTTTTAAGTTACCTCTGGCAGGGCACTGGACTGTGAACAGCTTGCTGAGAAGCTCTGGGGGTCTGCCCTGCTCCACCCATGGCTGCCTGTGCTAAGCTTAGTCTAATATATCATTGCCTCTTCCTTGGCTTGGCAGCAAGCTTAGGGTTAACAGACCCTCGGTGTCAAAGGTCCTGTCTCCCTCCTACTTGGAACCCCTCTCTTTCTCCTTGAATCTCTCCCTGCTCCTGTCTTCTTGCTTACTCCTGGACCGAGCTGCTACTAGCCTCTGCCAGCCGTGTCTGAACCTTTGTCATCACTAACATCTCATCCCTTCGCTAACCAGCTCTGCAGCTATCCATAGCTCTCCCTTCCCTCCCCATTTCTACCCAGCATCCTCCCCTGTCCCTCCCACTTCTTCAGCCTGATTATCCTATCTCTGTCCTCCCATGTTATGATGGCCCCTGGTCTGGTGCAGAACAGAACCTAGCCTCAAACCTCTGTCATCCTCTCGTGCCTTTAGCTGTGTTATGCCACACCTGGTGCTTTGGCAAAACCAAACCCTTCAAAATGGGACCATTTCCCTGCCTTCCACCCAGCTCCAGGCCGTACCCCAGAGTTCCGGGGACAGAGGATGAGGACCTTGCGAGCAAGGGCAGGGATCCTTCCTGTCTGTCGCTCTGGCCCCTGCCTCTCTCCCCTACTCCCAGCAGCAGCCTGTGTCTCCAGAGCTAGTGTCTCAGGCTGTGTGGCCGTACCCTCTCAGTCCTGGAAGGCTGTGAGCCCCACGTGGTCCCCTCATTCTCTCTGGTTGGACGGCGTGTCCGCGGTTGGGAATTGGAGCGAGAGACTGGAGCTGCAGACCTCATTTACTGGAACATGGTCCTATGATAAGAAAGACGTTATTTATTGGGCAAGCCACACACACAGAGGTAAAGATAAAAGGATGAGAAAATCCCTCCCCGGAAGCCAGGCTAGCTTCCTCAGCCCGCATCCTTCTCACAGACCGGTAGACACCAGATTCCCTTTGTAGGCCTCACAGCGCAGATAAATCCTGTGCCCTGCCAGCTCCAAAGCCTTGCTGTCAGCAATTTCCTCTGCAGGCGTAGTCTTCATAATTACCACCTTTGACGGCTGTGTAATATTCCTTTGGGCTGATGCCCTGAGATTTACAGCCACCCAACCATTGTCACGGGCTATTCAGGAAGGTTACAGTTTATTGCAGGAGTTTGTAGCGCTCTGAGATCTCGGATAGGGCTGCACTTCTGAGTATGATAAGCTCCACAGCCGACACTGGGAGCACATGGAAAACAGCAGAGGCTCTTCTGGAAGGTGTGCTGCCTCGGGTTTGGCCTTCGTGTTGGGTGGGGTGGGGCGGGGCACGGTATAGCCCAATCCATTTGTCTCTGTCCTTTGTCTTTCCTTCTGTATCTCTGGTCCTATCTGTCTCTGACCATCTCTGCATATGTGCGTAACTCTTGGCCCCTGTCTCTCTGACAGTCTCCCTGTCTGTATCTCCCTTTCTCTGCTTCTCCATCTCTGAATCCATCTCTCTCCCCTCTTACATTTGGGTGAAGTGGTGTCTCCTCTGCCTGTGGAGCAATGGCCCTTGTCCTCCTCCACTTCCCACAGCACCCCACTGGGGTGATGATTCCCCACAGCTCCAGCCATGCCTTCTGAACCCTCCTGTCCTCTTCTGGGTACAGACCCTGCTTGGAGACTGGGCATGGGAGCCAGGCATGAGACCACCATCCTTCTTGCTATGTAGAGACATAGCAGAGGGAAAAGAGGTACCCTCCAGGACTGCTGGTAGGGTGGTCCTCTTCCTTCTCCTGTTGGAAGGGACACTGTGGGGCAAATGTCTTCCTTCACACCACCTAGATTCTCCCAGGTCTCTGGTTTGGAGTTCTTAATGGGCATCACTACCCCTTTGAAATGGGGGCAAATGCTAGTTTCAAGGGACATGGTTCTGCCTCCCATAGACTTTCCACAGGCCGTGCCCTTGAAGACTGAGAGGAGACAAGACTGAGGCACTTGCCCTGACTCAAAGGAGCACCCCCTGAAGGTCTCGCCAGAAATGACTGCTTTGAAGGTTAACTCAGTGGCATCTATGCAGTCTTCCATAAAGGATAACAGAACGGCCAGCCTTATGCTCAGTGGGCATAAATAAAGCAGGTGGCTGAGGCCCTGTTAACGATGTCTGCCTGGATGCATTTGCAGGACTCAATTACTTCAGAAGGGAGTACATTCTCCTACCCCAGCATCAGGTTTTATTGCAATGGGGTAGAGAAGGGGTAGGCCACAGGGAGCAGAAAGAGGAGGGAGTCAGAGGGAGGGGTGGCTTAGGTTCCAGGCTCACGCTTGGGGAAGGTACCACCTCTCATATTTTTCCCTTACTCTGTGGGCTTCGGTGGCCAGGGTCTGCTGAGGGATTGTAAGACAATATGTGGGAGTATTTTATAAACAGTTATTTAGCTTACTTTATTTTATGTGTGTGAGTTTTTGCCTGCATGTATGTATCTGTACCACTGAGATGAGAAAAGGATCACGCTCCATCCTATGGATAGTAGTGAGCCGCCACATGGGTACTAGGAACTAACACCCTGCAAGAGCAACAAGTCTCCTAACTACTGAGCCAGCTTTCTAGACCTGTGTGTGCACATTTGTACACACATAATAGCATATACATATACATAAATATATATACATATCTATCTATCTCTCTATCTCTATTATCTATCTATCTATCTATCTATCTATCTATCTATCTATCTATCTCTGTGGCTATGCACATCTGTGTGAATGTGCATACATGGGATTGTATGACATATGAGAGGACATGTGTTTGTATGAGCATGTATCATGTGAGTATGGACTTGTGGAGAGCCCATGTGTGCATGTAAATGTAACTGTATGGCTTGTGTCTGCTAGTATGTGAGAATGTGCATATGTGTGTGATCAGTGTACATACAGGTATTTTGCACATATATGGATGTTCCTGAAATGTGTGTGTGTGTATGCATGTATGTATGTATGTATGTATGTAGTGTGTATGTGTGTGCATGTGTGTATATGTGTGCATGTGTGTATATGTGTGTGTGAATGTGTATGTGTGTGCATGTGTGTAAATGAATGTGTGTGGTGTATATGAGTGCATGTGAATGTGTTTTGTGTGTGAATGTATGTGTGGTGTACAAGTGTAACTGTGTGGTAGGTATATATGTGAATGTGTACATGTGAGTGTGTATGAGTCTGTGGCATGTATGTATGTTTGTATGGTATGTATATGTGATGTGAATGTGTGCATGGGTGTATTGTGAGTGTGGTGTGTGTGAATGTGTGAGTGTGTGTGGTATACGTGTATGTGGTGTGCAAGTGTAAATGTGTGAATGTTTGGTGTGTGTGTGTGTGTGTGTGTGTGTGTGTGTGTGTGTGATGTGTATATATGGTGCATATGTGTGTATGTGAGGTATGTGAGTCTGTGGTATGTGCAGGTGGTATATCTATCTTGGATCTTATTTCTGTGGCCTCATCAAGTAGAGAGCTCTCTGGCTCTTACACTCCCAACAAATGTCCAGAGAAATGCACCTCTGGCTCACATAGTAGACACGGGCAAGCCTGCTGGTATCCTCTCCTGCTAGCCCCAGAGTAGAGGCCTCAGCCCCAGCAGGGACAGGCCGTAACTCGTAACTAGAGTGCATTTGCTCAGAGGCTGGCTCGTGACAGATGGGTGATAAAGGGCGGAAAATAGTTCCAGGAGCCTGGGCCTGTAGAGTGTCACTGCTACACCATGCTGGTTAGGGAGGGGCTGGCACCTAGAGCTGTGTCCTTCACTCATGGAAACAACACAGCAGCTGTCCACACTTAGTGTCAGGGCTCAGTTCTTCTACTCTAGGGGCAAGCAAGGGGGGCACTGTGCTCCTAGAAGAGGGGCTCCAGACCAGGTAAAGAATGCCACCAGCCATGTGTCAGAGACAAGCTTGAATATTGTACCCTCAAGTCTAGACAGGTGAGCATGGTGCATACAGCTCTGTCTGGAAGTCAGCCCTGGTGGCTTAAAATGATGACTCCGGAGCTCCTGTTTGTTTTTTTGTTTTTGTTTTTTTTCCCCCTAAATCTCATCAAAGCCCCAGCCTGAAGATCCCCTAGAGTGTAGCTTCTATATTATCTTCCTGGGTCTGTCCAAAGCCGCCCCCCACCCCCATCTTAAAGTTTCTGGAAGTCAACAGCCACCCCATGCCCCAGCCTGGCTACACCTTTGATCTTCCCGTTTCCCTCTTCACATAACCTCCATGGTCTGTGATACGTCTTGGGAAGTCTCTAGGGGTGGGCAGTGTGCCAAGGGCAACAGCTGACACGTGAGTAATTTTAGCACCTTACCAGCCTCACACAGGGAAGCACCTTCCTTCCTCAGCTCTGGCCAGTGGCTGGTGCTATGCTTAGCAGCCATGGCTGCCCCCTGTACACCTCCCCACACTTGCTCTTTGCTGGGGACCTGGAGGGACAGGGTGTCCCCACATCTGATCAATACTGGATTTCTTGGCTGTCTTGCTACAGAACCACCTCTTCTGGAGACACCCTGGAGGGACTGAAAGTGGCCCAGGGTGCTGGGAAGCCAGAGCCTCTACAGGGCTTCCCTTATGTGTCCATGCACATGAACACTCACACACACTCTCACTCTCACACACACACACCAAGACCGGCCCCACCTGGCTCCTGTGTCCTGCGAGTGCTCACCTGCCTTGTCTTGCGAGCGAGTGAGCGAATGAGCGAGTGATCGGCTGCCTCTTAGAGCCTCACATCAGGCAGGAACCCGAGCCTTTGCACACAGAGCCTCTGAGAAGTTTCCATTACAGCTCCACGGGGGCAGTGGCCTCAGCAGCCCTGAAGGCTGGCAGCCTGTTGGCTTCTAGTCTGCTGGATCTATAGGAGGGCTGTGGTGCACAGAGCCCAGTGTGTGTCCCCCTAGAGTTGAGTCTAGTCCCAGGTCCCTTAGCAGCTTGACCACAGGCCTCCAGAGGGGTGCAGGGAAGGCAGAGGCTGCTGTGTGCTGCTGCTCTTCCCAGCTGGAGAGGAAACAGGAAGCTGTGGACACTCCCTCCCTACTCACCTCCCGGGGAGGCAGCTTGCAGGCCAGGAAGGCAGGGGAGGGGGGTCCCTGGAAGGGCTGGAGTTCCTAATCCCATGCTCCAGCCAGGAATAGTCTGGAAGCTCTCCAGATACCAAACATTCCTGACTTCGGTGAGAGGGAGTGTTCTCAGGAAGGCTCCCAACTAGGGGGCCAGCTCTACTCACATATCCCTGGCCAGGGACCCAGGAGCAGGAGCAGGCACTGCCTTCACGCACCCTCTCCCGGTGTGTGTGTGTGTGTGTGTGTGTGTGTGTGTGTGTGTGTGTGTGTGTGTGTGCTTTGTTCATGATAGATGTAGCGTCTGCACAGCTCAGTTGTGCTGATGAGGTTAGAGGGAGCCTCCGAGTGAAGCAGGGTTGATCTAGGCCTTGAAAGCCTTAGCTGAAAGGTGTGGACCCTCCCCTAGGCAGGGCCTAGACTAAGGTGAACACAGTGGGCCATTCTGAGCTTCCAGGTCCTGGGCAGGTCAGCCTAATGGGACATGCCATGCAGGGAAGTCTGACTATGCCATACTGACTCAGCCCCATGCTGCCCCCCGGAGCAGGCCCTGGTTCTGCACTCTGTCTGATGTGGCCAGAGGCTAGCCCTCCAGAGTCTAGACTTGAACTGGTCACTCCCAAAGATAGCCTGCTCCTCCTGGACAGGGGATGGGCTTAGGACTATTGCAGCTCTAGGCCAGGTGTAGCTTCCCAAAGCACCAGGTACCTGGGTTGAGACTGAACTTCTCCTCAGCTCCCAATACACAGATGTCATTCTGGTTTTACCACCTGCTGCGGTTGATCTGTGACTGTTCCCACTCTGGGAAGCCCCTCAGACCTTGTGCAAGGGACTCGTGGCTACCCTCGAGTGTGTCCATGGTGAGTTGAGTCATCTTCACTCAGACTGCCTTGTAACTGCTGCCCACCACAGGTGCCTTGCCCGCACCTGTCACTGGAAATCTTGATCCCAAGAGGGAAGGTCACTCAGATAGGGTCCCCAGAGCTGGTTTACTCACCTGGCAGCCTGCTGTGCCCACGAAGGAAGAAGCAACCATGCTCTGCAGACAGCTGTGGGGCACAGATCAGCACGGACCTGGTGGGTTTCAGTCAGCGGTGCTCAAGACAGAGGCCCTGCGAGGCACCTGTGGGGCATGCTGCTCTCCACAGAAGTCCTTCTGAAGGGACTACCTTCCCGAGTGCAGAGCACAGCTATTGCCGGTCGGTGTTGCCTATTGCGCCCTCATGCTGAACCACGAAGCCAGACAGATAGCAAGGGTTGAGCTGTGGCTGCCTCCCCCTTTGACAGAAATTGCGACAACCCTGCAGACAGGCCACTGGCTCCAGTTTTGGGAGGTACCATTTCCCAAGGCCCCAGTGGACGGCAGGCCAGGCCTGCGCATGGGTCAGCTCCGCTATTCCTGTCCACCTTGGCACAATTTGTTCATCCCAGGCCAGCTTCAGAGCTGAGAACCTCTTGGAAAAGCTATGCAGTGGAATTAAGGGTAGAGCGATGCGTGAGGCTGTGAAGATGTGGGGTGATGGCTGGGTCCAGTCTCTGACCCGCTTTACTGGAAGAACTCTGAGCTAGAGATGGTTCTCATCCTGCCCAAGGCCTCCAGCTTTATATGGTGTCCTGCCCTGGGAGTACAGCGCCCAAGTTACAGATGTAGGCACGTTGGCTGACCCCAGTAGAACCCTGAGATGAAGCTGACAATGGTCACCTTGCAACCCCCTCACCCACATTTCCTGCGCCTCCAGCCTGGTCTCTACCAGGAGAGATAAAGCTTACTCCAGGGACACTGTGACTCTAGATCCTCAGATCATTCTGGTCACTTGTCCAGGGAATTCTGGGGAGGGGAGCCAGCCTTGCTGCTTCAGGTCTGCCTATAGCGGGATGCATTCCACTGTGGGCCATGATCCTGTCAAGGGTGAGGAGGCCCAGGCTCCATTCAAGCAGCTGACTCAGAGGCAACAACAACCATGGCCTCTCTTCTGAAGGTGAGAACAACCAGACTCACGCACCAGACCTTCCGGCCCTGCTCTTAACTCTGCTTAACACCGCAGTCTTACGTCATCTGAGTGACACGGACCAATATGTCGCTGGCCTCACGCAGGATAAAGATTCATATGGCCACAGGCAGTGAACACTGGAGAAGGGATAGTGCTGTCTTCCTTCCCGCGGCAGAGGCTGTGGAGGTCTGTAGTCACAGCCTCTCTGGACACACGGTGAACATTGCAGTGACCTTTGTGTTATCGCCACTTGGCTGGTTTCCGGTTCCTCCCACTGCTGTGCTATGCTGGCCTAGCTGCCAAGGCTGTCTCCGGCCTTGTCTGGCCGGAGTGCAGAGATCCCTTCCACAAAGGCAGAATGGGTGGGAAGAGTGTGGGTTATGGACTGCCACGTACTGGTTCCCTGGGAGAGCAGCAAGTAGTGATGGAGGTGCAGGGGGCTGGGGACAGGCAGGAGTTAGCCTGGGGTCTGGGCAGGGATAGGGCTGAGGCAGGGCTGGGGCTGGGGAGTAAAATCCTATCTGCTACAGCAGAAGGATCTCCCAAGTAGGAAATTTCCAGCTGCCTCAGTCTAGAGGGTGAGGCTAGAGCCTGGCTGCCATTGCTAGTCCTGGGATGCTGTCAGTGAAGTGAGACTTTTTCAGATCTATGGCGTTGGGACTTCATTCAGAGGTGCTTTCTGGCCCACTCTCACAGCCTAGACTGCTTGGGTGAAGGGTTGTGACCCTGGACCAGAGGGCCACTGGTGTGTCAGGCCTTTCTGATTGTAGTGCCAGTCATTAGCCTTGGGTCTTCCGAAAGGCTCTGAGATGGTGTGTGTGTGTGTGTGTGTGTGCATGTGTGCATGTATGTGCACAAGAATGCACAAGTGTGTGTGTGTGTGTGTGTGTGTGTGCATGTATGTATGTGTGTATGGGGGTGTGCGTGTGTGTGCACAAGAGTGCATGTGTGTGTGTGTGCGCATGTGTGCATGTATGTGCACAAGAATGCACAAGTGTATGTGCATGCATGTATGTATGTGTGTATTTTGTGTGTGTGTGTGCACAAGAGTGCATATGTGTGTGTGTATGTGCACAAGAGTGCGTGTGTGTGTGTGTGTGTGTGTGTGTGTGTGTGTGTGTGTGTGATTGTAGAGTCTGTGAATAGGGATAGGAAACAAGGCAGAGAGGCAGTGGGTTAGGAATGGCCTTTAGGCTGCAACCACAGGACCGTGGGCAAGAAGGGGTTTGACTGCTCAGTTTTCATGGATCCCCCACTGAATACAGAAAAGGGTTGGATAGGGATAGGTCAGGGCACAGATGAGTCATGGGCTGGCTTGTTCCTAGAGGGAAAGCAGGGCAGGGACTCCATGGGAAGGTAGGAGAGTTCCTGCTGACACCTTAGCCCATGCTGGAGGGACCGGCTGAGGACGAGACAGGGTGCTGGTGGCTGCAAGGCTTCTGGCTCAGATGTTTATTGGCCAGCTATGTGAGCAGGCATGCCAGGCTGTTTTCTACTGCTGCTAGAAAGAATGCTGCTAACTGGGTTAGCCCTTCTCCCTTACTTCAGAGTTGAGTCATGGATTGAGAACAGGACACACCAGTACCTTCAAGATTCCTCTGAGGCTCTGGGGAGGGTCCCAGTAATGTTCTTTCCTAGCTTGTATAGGTGCCTGCATGCCTGCTTGTGGCCTCTCCCAGTGGAAGTCAACAATGGAAGAGGTCATCTAAACAACTTCTTCAGCCTTCTTATGGTTAAAGACCCAGCCATGCCTCCCTCCGCCCCCCCCCCCCCCACATTCATGGCAGTCTATTGAACCAATAACCTATAGATCCTAAGCCTCCAGCCTTTTTTCTCTATCATTTAGTGACCAAGTGTTCTGTTCCTGTTTGGAGAGTGACTTCATTAAACACATAGCAAATGACAGGGAAGTGACAGCAGGTGGCAGTTAGAAGCAGCCAGTGTCCCTAACACTCTATCATTTCAGGGCCGTATTGAAACATGGTTGAGGGTGAACGGAGTTAAAAACCATTTAAGTGGGGCTGACTGCATTTGGCCAATTTGGCTGGGGAAACCAAGGCAGCTAGCTGGAGTCTCTGATCCACATCTGTCTCCATGGATGGGCTTTGGCTTCTTCCACCACAGGCATCTCAGTATGCCTTGATAAACAAAGGTAGCCTCTGTTGGAAGGGCTTTGGCTTGTAGCTGTTTTCTGGTTTTCTCTATCCATTTCAGAGTCAGAGCTCAGGATAGCCTAGAACCGGGGGCTTTGGAAAAGATGAGACCCTGCCTACCTGCCCCCAAGTTTTAAACAAGCTTAAATAGCATATGGCAACTTACTAATATATGGCATGCTACACTGAGCATGTCCAGGCCCCGGGAGTGAGGGTGGAGAGCTGCACACTGGGCATGCCCGGGCCCCGGGAGTGAGGGTGGAGAGCTGCACACTGAGCGTGTCCAGGCCCCCGGAGTGAGGGTGGAGTTGCCTTTGAAGCACTGTTCTGCTTCACACAGGTGGTCGATGAGTGAGCTTGGGGTGTCGCAGGTTCAGAAGATGAGATCTGGGTAAAGATGGATGGAGACCTCCAAGGGCTGTTGTATGCATCTTGGGATTCTCATAGTATCCAAACAGAGGTGAGTTTCGGGTCACCCTGTGTGGCAGGCTGGACAATGGTACCCCAAAGAAATCTCTATGAGCTTTCTGGAGACTGTGAATAAAGCTCTGGGATAATGTTTGCAAGGAAGCAGAGATAAGGACCTTGCAATGGGAAAGGGATGCTGGACGGTCTGTCCAGTGCACTGTCAAACGGATCCTGAGAGACGGGGGTTAGGGGTCAGATGCAGAAGAGGAGAAGGTAGGACCACAAGGCACAGACTGATGGCAGAGCCACAGTCAAAGACGCAGGAAGGTCTCCCCATCACTGGAGGACCCTAAGCTACCATGGCCTGCCAACACCTGGGTTTGGACATTCCCTTAAGTCTGCACTTCACCTGCATTTCAGAAACCTGGATGCTGAGAGACAGAGGCACATAGTGATTCCATGGGGTCCTTGGTGCTCCTGCATGAGAGGCTCAGGCTGTGAGGAGAGGCCAGAGACAGAGCTGGCTCCTGCCAGTGGTGTGCTGGGGTTCCAAGGCCTGAGAGAGAAGGGGAAAGGTCAAGGGTTCCAAAGTCATCACTGGACATGGCTGAGTGGCAAACAGGTGGCTTGGTCGGTGTGGATGGTAGATGTGTGACAGGAGAGAAGGGAGCCCAGGGGAGAGAGAAGGAAAGAGATGACTGGTTGTGTGAGAGCAAGCTGTGGAATGCTCTGACTGAGATGTGACTCTTCTGAATATGGTAGGAGCCTGGGCTCGGTCCATGCCCAGGAAATGAGGGCATTTGTGGGTGGATTGGGGAATTTTTAGTAGACAACTGTCTGAGGAAGAACTTCCAGCCGTAAGGTAGTGAGTCCTCCATCACTGGAGGTAAGCAAGTGTGCTTCTTCCTCTTGCAATCCTCAAGGCTTGCACAGGGATAACACATCATAGGGAGAGCAGGCAGAGGAGGAATAGCACACCCTGAGTGACATGTGGATATCATCTGGGACTCACTCTTCAGTGTGGCACTGGGAGTGACACATCTCAGGCTTTCAATGCAGTTAAAGGTCTTGCCCGAGTCACTGCCTGGATATGGGGTTGGTACTTGCTAGTCTCTGGCTGAAGCAGGGACCTCTGATAGTTATACCTCAGTAAGATGAAGATTCTGGACAGTGTCCCTGGCCCCCAACAGAGTGGGCTTGTGGGTGTCAGAGGCTAGTCCACTTCAGTGGGACCCTCAGAATGGCCAGCCAAGCGCCCCCCGCAGGCAGATGATGGGAACCTCTGGGCCCAATTGTACACCAACAAAAGCGTCTTGGTTCCATTCTTCTAAATTATTCATGACCTCCAAGAGGCCGTAAAAGTCCTCAGCTCTCTCCAGGAACCGTAATTACAATGATAAATTTTATTTATAAAGTCAGTCCCTCCCCACAAGCCTGCCGCCTAGGGGGCTGTACATAAGCCGTAACGGAGACAGGGGCTGCCTAAAGGTGCTGCGACAGCTGTTTCTCCAGCAGGGACTTGGGGCTGGCTGGAGTAGGCTCAGGGATGTTGGAGGGGCAGGGGGCCACCTCCAGCCTTCTGAGGGTGTAAGGCTCAGGAGGGTCTGTCTCAGGGTGGTTTGGCTCTAATGCCATTGCAGAGTCAGTTTCTTGCCCACAGCCCGTTAGGCAGAATCCTGTGAGGGCTTTTCTGGGATTCCATCCTTGGTCTTTGGGCCACAAGGGCCCACGGTGGCAACATGGCTGTGCCTGTCCCAGGTCAGAGCCTTCATATGTAGCAATATGCTCCACTTTGTGTATGTGAACGTTAGGAGGGACATGGGCACACATGGGCCATACTGTCAGTCTCAGAAGTGTTTGGGGGCTGGGATATAAGACGGCCCTTTGTATGTCTTCTCAGACTCCCTCTGAGCTCCAGCCACGACCTAACTGGCTGCCAAAGACTAGGCCTCTGAGGAGGCAGTGACATGCACAAAGGCAGAGGGGTGACAGGTGACAGAGCCACACCAGAGCCATGCAGCTGCTAGACATGGTATGAGATACCTAACCCCGAGCCAGGGCAAGGCCCCCTCACTCCTGCTTTATTGTGTTATGAGGCGGCTAATGCACAGCGGAGCTCAGCTGAGCCTTCCTCTGAGGGGACCCTTGCTTTGCTGTGTGTACTGAAGTCCAGGTGGAGAGGGCACAGGGACGCCCAGGACTAGTCTGTGCTGGCACCACTGTGGCAGCAGACAAGAGCTTATAACTGGACCTCTGGTGGCTTCAGTAGAGCTTTCTGTGGGTGCTTCCTTCCTTGGACACAGGCTGGGTTCCTCATTGGGGTCCCTAGCCCAGGTGAGTGGTACAAGTTCTCCCGACCTTTGCACCATCCACAGGGGTAGCCTCACTGAGCAGTCAGGCCCCACGAGTCTAGGCAGTAGGAAAGAATCAACAGAAGCCATATGCAAGGAGGGAGACGTGCCCAGAGGGTTTGAAGGCTGGTGGATACAGAATCTGGGTTCACATGAGGGGATCCATAGCACCATGGTGAGAGTGAGAGCTTAGAGCGGTGGTTCTCGACTTCCTGATGCTGCGACCCTTTAATACAGTTCCTCATTATGGTGACCCTCAACCATAAAATTATTTTTGTTGCTACTTCATAACTGTAAGTTTGTAGTACTATGAATTATAATGTAAATATATAGTATGTGGATATGTGACTCCTGTGAAAGAGTGGGTGTTTTGACCTCCAAAGGAATCGCAACTCACAGGTTGAGAGCCACTGGCTTAGAGGTTAGTGGGTAAATGGACTCCAGCATAGTGGGTACAGGATCTTGAGACATCTCTAGAGTCAACCCCAGGCTCCTGGTGCCTACATAACTGCAGCTGTTTACACTGAGGGCCAGCGTAGCCCTCACACCAATTCCCTGGCCCAGGAAATAAGGGCAACCGGGCGTGATGGAACCAGAGAGATGACCTGTTCCACCTTTGGCCAAGAATGTTAAGCTGGTTTTGTGTGTCAACTTGACACAAGCTGCAGTTATCACAGAGAAAGGAGCCTCCCTTGAGGAAATGCCTCCATGAGATCCAGCTGTAAGGCATTTATTTTCTCAGTTAATGATCAAGGCGGGAGAGCCCTTTGTGGGTGGTGCCATCCCTGGGCTGGTGGTCCTGGGTTCTATAAGAAAGCAAGCTGAGCAAGCCAGGGGTAGCAGCACCCTTCCATGGCCTCTGCATGAGCTCCTGCCTTGAAGTTCCTGCCCTGTGTGAGTTCCTGTCCTGACTTCCTTTGGTGATGAACAGCAATGTATAAGCTGAACAACCCCTTTCTTCCTCAACTTGATTCTTGGTCATGGTGTTTTGTGCAGGAATACAAACCCCAACTAAGACAAAGGCCATAGCTCATAAGGGACATACAAAACCTAGGACCACACCAAAGACTGAAAGGATGCCGGCTGTGGTCTTACCGCATCTCTACTGAGCTATACTGGATGGGATCTGATGAACCAGAAGGGTCCTGGCAGGTGTTAGATCATCTATCCCAGTGACAGATGATGATGGATCATCCAGGCTGGACCAATGGCAGATCACAATGGATTACCTGGCTTAGCTCCGAGGCAGGTGATGACAGATCACCTATCTTAGTCTAAATGGCAGATGATGAAGGATGACTCCGTCTACCCTAGAGGCAGGTGGTGGTGAGTAACCTGGTCTCGCCTAGCATCAGCTTCCACTCACCTGCTCTTGCAAGTATGGTGCCCAACGGGACGAGATCTCTGCATCCTTGCCCATGGGCTTCCCAGACCCATAATAGGAGAGCCAAATCTGTTGCTTTTCACTGTGAGCAACAGCAGTGAGCATAGCCTTGCTGGTGTCCACACCTCTTTTCTCTTATTCTGTCTTTGCCCAGCCTCCGAGACAACTCCTGGTCTTCACAGAACCATATGGGTCAGCTACACTGAGCTTGACCTGGCAATGTTGGTGGTCCCACAGTAGATTCAGAACTGTGGGATGTCTTCAGTAGACCCTAGTGAGAGATGCCGAGTATGGTGTATTATTTAGGACCTCGAACAGTGTTCTGTTCCCCACTGGAAATGGAAGGCTCCGGTCCACTGGGTCTGCCCATCACAGAAGTGATTGGTGTCCCCCTCAGAGCATAGAAGAGGGGATCCTCTCAGAGGCAGGGGTAACAACTGTCCACTTGCAGAGACAACTTACAGGTTAGTGCCACAGACTAAGGGATGCTGGTGGCAGGCTCAAATGATGGCGCAGGGGACTGAGAGGAACAGGGTCTATAGGGGTGGCTGCGAGATCTCAGCATGGGCACAGAGTGTGGGCCTTGAGTCTGTGCCTGCTGGGGAATACAGGCTGGCTGATGGAGGAGGCAAACCAGGCTGGCTGATGGAGGAGGCAAACCAGGCTGGCTGATGGAGGAGGCAAACCAGGCTGGCTGATGGAGGAGGCAAACCAGGGTGGTGCCAGAGGTCCTGGGACGCACAAAGAAGGAAGAAGTCTCCTCATAACAGTGCTTAAGCCTTCCCCCATCCAGCGCTACCACCCAATGGGAGAGGGAAGGGGCCAAATGTGGGCTGGTCTTCTGGTCTCCCCAGGCCATAGGGTGGGTGCATAGCACAGGTAAGTCCTGCAGGAGGCCAGGCCAGGGGCCTCACAGGTGAGAGCCCAGAGAAGGAGGGAGGGCTGCAGGTACAGTCTAGAGCATCTTTCTGAGTTGAGGACCCCATCCTCAGAGCTGTTTTTTTCTTGTCAGGTCCCATTTCTAATCTTACTAACAACGAAGTTGATTGGCAGTGCTGGGAATTTTCACCTCAGCTGATCTCCCTGGCTTCTCCAGTCTTTCGGTATGTCTGCAGGATAAAACCAGCCAGTCCAGTTTCACAGGAAAGGTAACTTAAAAAGTGGCCCATGCAAGACCCCTCTGAGGGCCTCTAGGGAATGACAGTGACAGTGACAGCCACCTAGAGGACTGTCTTTAGGCTGTGAAGGCTGCACAGGAACAGTCAGGGCCAGATCCAGGAGCAGCAGGAAGAATTAGGTCCTGGGCAGAAGCTACAGACAGCTATGCAGGTCTTTGAGGCTAGGGCATGGGGTGAAGCTGGGAGCAGGGACCTGGGCTGCACGTTTGTCTGGTAGAAAGGTAGCTCTTTAGCATGCTTTAGGAGAACACTGAGTGGATCTCCCTCTCCCTCTCCCTCTCCCTCTCCCTCTCNCCTCTTCCTCTCCCTCTCCCCCTCTCTGTGACATACACACTCTTGCACAGAGACGGGCAGACAAACCTGGAATCCTCTGTTGGATGTCACAGATGCCTTGTGGTGGTCTGCTTTGGGTCCCACATCCCCTGAGCTGCACACAGGCCTTGACTCTACTCAGTGAGTACCCAGGTGTACTCATCTTTGGGGGCAGAACACAGGGGCAGCCTGTGGCAGGGTCACTTCGGACAGTGTTGTAGGCACCGTCTCCACGTACATACGGGATTCCATGGGAGTCACTTTAAGAGCTTCTTATGCAAGTCTAACTGGGTGGAGGGGCATGCTCCTTTAGGAATAGTCGGGTGGAGGGGGCATGCTCCTTTAGGAATAGTCGTAAGTCCTCTTGGTGCACAGGGGAAGAACTCCAGATGCCAGTCAGGCTCAGGATGGAGCCACCCTCTTCGCTGGTGGCCACAGACAGGTGTGGCTCTGCAGCAGTCTTGTGTAGCTGACAGGTGTACACACACTGCCTTATGCTGAGCTCACAGCTGCTAAGGTGTCTCCTTGGGTTACTGTGCTCTTCTTCCCGGGGTTGGGGGGAAGCCAAAGGAGAGCAGGTTCAGGAGGGTGAGGGCCTTGTGCTTCCTGCAGGTGTTTGCACACGCAGGCAGAGCTGAGAGCAATGCTTGGCCCTTGTCTGATGCTCTGCAGGCAATAGGCTTTGGACTCCAATGTGCAAGGCATTTGTTTTAGGGACCCGTGGGGTAGTGACCTCGAATACTTATTCAGATTCCTGATAATTAGATGATAGATTTGCTGGAGGAAGGGACAGAAGGACTATGAGATCACTTGAGTGTGGGGAACACAGGGGAGATATCTAGATCAGGACACATGCGTGGGCTGTCTGAAGAGTCTTTCCCGGCCTGGCTCACCATGGCCCTCTGACCTCATCTCTCTGGTCTCACCCGGCTGTATGCTCTCCTGTGCCACGTTCATGCCCACGTTCTCCCCTGTGCAAAATGTCCATGTTATTCTTCCTCTTAGATCCCTTCCTCCTATACAGGTTTGAGGGGGTTCAGCAGTTCTGTGGACCAGGCATCCCTGAGCGGAGGTGTCCGCAGATGTTAGCTCCATCCTGCCTTCTAGGTCCAGCCTTTCCAGTCCATGGCACTAGCCCATTACCCAGAGTTCCATGCTGCCATCCATGCCCTGGCCCCTGTTCAGGCTCTGTGCTGCATGAGGCAATGCTTGCCATATAAGCCGAGGCTACCCTCCGCCTTTGGATCTGCCGGGTGGTGGAGAGAAGTGCCAGCGCTGGTTAGGTGACAGTTAACCTGCTTTCCCAGGTGCTCACCTTACAGTCACCCTCTCAGTGGCTGACGTGCCCCGTGGGATCCCACTCACACATGGCTGTGTCTGGAACAAAGCCTTAGAGCACATGTGGAGGGAGTGACTGACAGAGGGAGGATTTATTTGAGCTCATGATTTCGTAGGCTTCGGCCCATGCTATGCTCGTTCCACTGTGGCAGAGTCTGGTCTGAGCATCACGGAGGAGAGGACGTGATGCGGCTCAGCCGTTCAGGTCACGGCAGCTGGGAACCAGAGGCTGAGACAGGAGGGGGCATGGGAAAAGACATACTTCTGTCTCCTACCTGGCTCTACTTGCTAATGTTCCCACCACCCTCAGTGTCATGTTACAGAGAAAGTGATTCACCTTGGTGATTTAGTGAATCCTCATAACTCTGCTCTGGGCTCTGCTTCATACATCTATAGGGAAAACTTCATATCCAAGCTACAGCAAAGTGCCCTTTAACCCCAAAACATCAGGACCCTGGTCTGCCTGGCAGGAATACAGAGCCCCGGAACATCCACACTTTCTTGATCTCAGTGTTTTGACTACATGGTCATGAACCCACACAGATCCTGCCGGTTAGAGCCAAAGGCTTCCTGGGTGCTATCTACACACACACACACACACACACACACACACACACACACACACACACACACAAAATCTAGGTTTCAGCAGCCTGAGAGCTGATGGGACTAATTGAGTTCTAGACTTTCTAGTTCCCAGAATGGGCAGTATCATATACAATCACCACTCCAAGGGAACTAACTGCTCACTGTCTGTGCAGAGTTGGCCGGAAACGCAGGCAAGGAGGGAAAGAGGCAGCTTGGAGCATGTAGGGGGAGTTTATGGCTCGCCATTTGAAAAAATAATGGAGTCATTAAGAAAAATACCTTTTCAGAGCACTAAAATTAGAGGTGAATTGATTCTGTGGTAAACGGCTGGGTTTCCCTTTTGGGGAGTTATTTAGTGCTCTAAGGCGGCACTCTCCATGTAATAGTGTCTAAAAGCCTAGCTGTTGTGAAACTGTCACCTTCCGTAGCTGGTTTGCCCCACTGGGAGGCAGGACCACACTGTGGTGGTGGTGGAGTAGGCTGGAGGGAGAGAAGCCCAGGAATCCTGTCTCAGGTCCCAGCAGGGATACGCAGACTGTCCACCGCCATGCCCGTGCCCAAGGTCCCATAGGACCCTGGCAGACGGGCTGAAGCCAGGCAGAGCTGCTTCCTGAAGAGGTCGGTGTCCCACCTGTACGCCTGCCTGGTACTCCTTCCTTGCAGAGCCCATTGAGTTGTACACCCCATTTTGCCAGAGTGAGCCTGGTACTCTGAGGGAGGGGCAGTACCACAGCTGTCACAGTCATGACTGCCACAGCGTGGCGCATCTATAGTATGCAATGAGGGAATGCCCTGACTGTGAGCATGTAACTGAGTGTGCTGCAGTGCTGGGCGGGCTTCTAGAATGTTCCCCGGGAAGCTGGTACCCGGGGAGCTTCGAGCAGGTAGCACTTTTGAACAAGAAGGCCATGCCTGGGTCTCCCTGGCCGCGGTTACCTTGTAGAGATCCTTGGCAGGGTCTGGGTGGCTATACCTTCTAGGTAAACTTAGCATGACCTCAAGTATCCTTCAGATTCTGTCTATACTCTGGGGTGGCAAATACTGATGACTTCTGACCTGGCCAGCCCGTCCTTCCATGTCAGGCAAGTATACAGGTAGAAAGGCCTAAGAGAAAAAGCATGGTGATCTGGCCTCCACCTACAAAGGTCTCAGTCTATAATGGGTGTCACTCAACAGCATCTTTGTCCAATCCCCTACCCTGACTCCAAGCAGTTGTTAGAAATAAAGCCCAGCGGAAGGCCTTAGTGGGTGTCCTGTCCCAGTGTTACCTGCCCCCCCTGCACCCCCATCAGTCTGGTTCACAGCTGGGAGGATGCTGTGGTGGGCCGCTGCCTTCTGGCCCCGCTCCGAGTTTATCTGGAGCTCATCTTCACTGAGTTATGGCTCATTTCTGCAGCGAGGGACGGCTCACTTTATTAGCCCCATATCGAAGGATCGTGCATTTTAATCTCCTCGGCGGTTGGGAAGGCCGCCTGATGGATTTCTCCTGTCCTATCTTGGTGTGTTTGCCTCCTTAAAGGGGGCGCGCTCTGCTCAGCTCCCACACACGCCATCACGAGGTGGTTTTTAAGGAACACCTGGATTCCAGGCTTCTTGGGGGAGAGAATTGGAGCCCAGGAAGGTAGACTGAGTGGCTGCCCTGCCTCTCCCTTCCTTACCAGCCTTGGCTATCCCTCTGGTTCGTTCCTAAGCTGTCTCTACCTGCTCTACAGCCTGCTGTGGAGTTCACACCCTGGGCCTGGGCCACCTTACTTACCACTGACCCCCACCTCCAGGCTATCCCCCACCCCCACCCCACCCTGCTCACCCCACAGCAGCGTTGCGGGACTGGCTTTCCTCCAACCCTTTCCGTTCCACTTCCTTTTTGGACATCTTTTCCTGTTAACCTTCCTCATCTGTACCCCAGCCCTGGCTCGGGAGAGTAGGCTGTAGAGTTTGGGGAGTGCTCTGTGCTCAAGTGCCTTTGTTGTAGGAGCCCATCTGTTCTCAACTGGGGTGGAAGAAAGGAGCCAGCAGGGGTGGGGGTGGGGGAGGCCAGCCAGGCACCTTGACACAAGGCTGCTGGTCCACAGCTGGCTCTGTGTAACTCAGATCTCCATTGCAGACCTTCTTAAGCATGGTCCCCACCCCCACCTCAGGAAAGGCCATGCTTCACTCAGACTTCCCTCTTCCCAATCTGACATCAAAGCTGCCTACATTTGCAGAGTACAGTAGTCCCTCTCCAGAGACTGCCCCCAGCTCGCCCCTTAAGGGTGCGCTGGCCTGTGAACCCTGGGTCCCACAGGTAGGCATGCCTGGAAGATTTCTCTCTGTTTGGGGATCCAGCTTGTGTGCACTCAGAACGGGGTGGGGGGTGGGGGGGGAGAACTGGTCTTCTCTCAGCAGTCACACAGAGTGTCTTCCTGAGGGCACTCCTTGTTTGTAGGATTGTGAGACCCTTGAACACCTGCTAGTTTACACCCCACAGGTCCCTGAACGCCAGCACCTCACACCTTGTACTCCTGCAGTGGTGGCGGCAAATGAACGCGGTTTGCGGTGGCCCGTCAGGGTCTGGGAGGAGGAGGAGGAGGGTCCACAAGTGCCCTGAGCACTCTGTTGGGTCTCCGGACACAGAAATTGGCTTCATGGGCCCCGGGGGCTCATCTACAGCAGTCAGAGGCTTCACCTTCAAATAGCCACTGGCTGAACTACTGACTGGTGCTAAGACTCTGGGCGGCTCAGCAGTCACCCTGAGACATCCTTCTCTCCCCGGTTATCTCAGACTTGCTTCTGCTTGAGGTGAGGAACAGCGCTCAGTCCCCAGTGACTCCCTGGGTTGGACTTCCTGTCATGTGTGGTCTCCTTATCCACCTGCCCAGATCTGCTGCCCTGCAGTTGAGGTCCTCCAAGAGGCAAAGCTCTGCTTGGCAGTCAGCAGTCTGTCGGGGGCGGGGGGTGTCCTTAGCATCTGGGACAGAGCCAGGTTGCCTGTGGTGATACTGCTGCCCAGGGTGTCCACGGCTCTGCCTGTGGCTGCTTCAAGGCATGTACAATTCTACCTGCTTTTCACACGGTTCCCTCCAGCAGCTGGGCTCTGCAGAGTGGGATCAAGGCTCATAGATGCCAAGAGACAGGTCAGGCAACACTCAGGGCAGGACTACGGCCAGGAATGGACCTGAACCCCATTATTACCATCATGCTTCCTGTGAGGCCCTGAGGGAGAGGGCCTGTGGTCTGTGCTGCACCAGCCAGTTTGGGTTTTGCTTTGGGCTGTGGTACTTGCTTAGAGACCCCATCAGCCAGTTTCCCCATGATCCTCTCAGCATTAGGTTTCTGCTCCTCACTGCAGGAAGCTAGATTCTCTGGAGGTTCCCTAAAGAGCTGCAGTGGGTGCAGGTTGCACTGTCACCTGAATGCCAGCCTCAGCCCGTGGCTGCCACCTGCCCACACCTGCATTCTCCTCTGTGAGCAGCTGGAACCCAGGCGAGAGCCTGACACATGGCTGACCTGGTTCATGATGATCTGCCTTCGGGTAGTGTGGGTTCCTGAGATGGGCCAGGCTGGACACCGGCCATGGGCTCTATGGTTTTCATGTCCTGAGCACAGCTTGCCGGCTGACTTGAGACCTCACTGCTGGGCCCTTAACTGCTTGTTCAGTCACGTGTCAGCTGCCCCCCCGCCCCCCCACTGTGTTCCTGTCCTTCCAGGTGAAACAGGAAGTCAGGATTGCTGGTCAGGGTGAGCTAAGACAACAGCAAGTGCTGACATCAGGTCTCCCGCGTTTTCAAGGGTCCTGGCTGCCAAATAGAAGAGTGTCCATCAATAACTACAGCCGCAGGCCTCATTTTTTAGCACTTCAATAGATAGCAGAAGCAATGAGGTTGAAAGGAGGCGGGCAGGGCCTCATAAAGGCCCCTCACTTCCCCCTGACCGCACAGGAGGAGGCAGGCGCGACATTGCAGTTTAAGACCAGTGTTGATTAGAATTTTTATAAGTTTTTTTTTATAAGAGTAATAACAGCTCTTTGGAGACAATAACGTGGCTCAGGAAGGGTTTTAAAGAGCTTCAGGAATGAGGATGTGATTAGCAATCAGGGATGGCTCTGCCTGGGACGCTGATGTCTTGCATTTGTGTTTATTGTCATTTGCCCTCTGGGGACGGAGCTCTGGTGACAATCAGGACTCCTCAAGAATGA